>LQNK01000010.1:285342-312954 GCA_001586405.1 Phoebis sennae
ACCCGCCAGGGGAAGACCCAGGTTTGTGGTGAGGTGGAGGGTAGAACGAAGATCGGTTTCCGATTCGTTGGATACGTCCTAGAAAAACACTTTTTTGAATATCCTACTTATGAATTAAAACAAAAAATAGACACATATTTTAATGTACAAATTCAATTATACCTAAAATTATTCTAATAACAGAAAGAAAATAAAGACAATTATAAAGCAGTTATTTTATACAAACAAAAAATTATACATCAACGAGAACCATGATAATTGTTAACAAACATTTTCCCACATAAATTCATAATATCTGATCATCTCACAACTACTCAGCCAGTTCAAATTTTAAATCATATTATTTAAATTTTTACCTTTTTTAGTTTACACAAAAGTTCTTAGAGTCAGTTCAAAATTTAAATCACTTATATTTAAATTTACTTGCACATTTGAGTAAGTTTATACAAAAGTACTAGAATGACTCACCATCTCACAACTACCCTCAATTTGTCGCAGTTCCATTTTCAAATCGCTGATATTTGAATTTCGATCGCTCTCCTTATACTGACTACCCTTGTTAATGTCAGTTAAGTTCGGCTTCTTTACGTCACACTTGTTAGATTTACGGTGACATAGCATTATTATGAATATTGTTATGAAGATTATGATGGTTAGGAGCGATGCTCCTCCTATTATGATGACGAGGGATGACGATTCTGAAATAAAGAATTGACTTAGATTTTTTGAAAATTAAAAAACAAGCCTAGAATGATTTTATGTCAATAGGGTTAAAGGAATATAATAGAGGTAAAGATTAAAGAAGCGAGACTTAAAAAGTCATCAATCAACTTATCAATCTAAAGTAACAAAATTCAAACAGATTTATTAATAACGACAATTATAAAAATAATAAAAAAATCACAGTTAATGTACAATAATAAACTAAAACTGTTATTTATTCACCTGTAATTTGAAATACTATGGACAAATTTGAACCACTACCACTTAGGATATTTTCTTAATCTATTAAAATGCTAAACCATTTTTGATAAGATTTGTACTCACTATCAGGCACCAGATCAATCTGCATGCTATCCAGCCCGTAGGAATTGCTGACTGTACAATTATAGGAGCCGAAGTGTCTGGCTTGGCTATCCCTGATGATGAGAGTGGACTTTGTCAAACGGTCTGGTAAAGTTTCTTCAAGGAACACGTATTCCTAGGAAAAATAACGGTAAATTGTATTTTCAGGACAGAAAAAAAGAATATTATTTGGATTATATTTACATATATTGCAATTAGAAATAAATACATGTTTGTTTTGTAGTTAGTTTGTTGTATACTAAAATAATTGAATACTAATATCATATTTTTATGCTACTTTAAAGGAAATTCGTCGTTTCTTGATGAACTTTGTTTCAAAGATTTATGACTGTTACAGTACCGTACAGCACCACACGTTAGTTTGTAATCCTATTATTTATTATCTTTATTATAAGATACGGTTTGTAATGGAACAAATAAAACCTTTTTCTTACTTTCTTCTAACTACTTCTTCTTCTACTACTATTTAAACTATTCTATGGAATTACGGTTAGAAGTTAGTAAAACAATAAATCGCTATTTTTTAGTATCTTCAACGGTAAGCAAATGTGACTATCAGAAATAAATACTTCCTGAGAGATAGTAGAAATTATGCTTTCATGCTTCTTATATTTAAGGAACTATTTTTTACTGTCAACAATCAGTACCCCATCTGAAAATAATTTACTATGATTATCTCTAGGACCGTATCTGATTGATCTACTTCATCTCCAATCACCAATGTCCTATAATACCACCAATTCACAAAGCACCCTAGATTATTGCGACCCTATACGAATTTCACACTTACTTGATTATGATAAAAATTGATTTCATTTCCTTCGAATGCCCACATAACAACGTCGGGTTTTGGGACAGAGAAGGATACACATTCTATCCTCACGCTGTCTCCCTCTATTCCGTATTGCGTTTGATTGGATATTATTTTTGGAGGACCTGAAAAAAATTGCTTTTATAATTGCTTATCTGTGGTTCCGATGAGACTTTTCCGATTTTTTTGGAATCTATTAATATTATATTTTTTAAATTAGGGCTCTTAAATTTAAAATCAAGTTTTTACTGCGTTTTTCTATGAAAATTCCATTAAACTGTCACATACATATGCGAAAAATTACGAACAAAATTACAAAAAAAAAGAAAATAAAGAACAATTCTACCAGGGTACTGATTCACAAACCCGAATCGGGTCGGAACGAATACGTATCCGACGAAATTTTTATGAATATTATTCCGATTTTCGATACTTTCCGATCCGATTCGCATTTGTGAATAGGGAGCCAGGAGATTCTATTTTATGTCTGTGTGAACGCGAAACTCAAAATGTACTAAACGAATTTTCATACAGTTTTCAAAATATATAATGCAATTCTTGAGGAAGGTTTACGTGTATTATGGTTTTATGGTAATTACCTAAGTCCATACGAAAAATTTGCCAACTAAAATTACTAATATTATAAACTAGCTTTCCTCCCGCAGCTTCGCTCGCGTGGACCCGGCAATTCGAATTTGTGTCGCCATAAAAACCATGCTTGAACTTCAACGAACATTTAAAAAAAAGAATTGTCCAAATTGGTACCATCGTTGTTGAGTTATGCGCTTACCAACACATTTTGCGATTCATTTTTATATATAAGATTGTAACTAATCTTAATCTAATTAATAATGTAGACAAAGAGAACGTTAGTTAACTTAGTATAAATGGACTCAAAGTTAATCTCTAATAAACTTTGACTGAACCAGGAAAGGGTGGAGTGACAAATACGTCTTTACTCTTTAGTAGAGGAACGGAGTTCTTAAGAAATGGCTCTGACTAAAGAACTTAATTTACTTCATAGACATTTGCATAGAAACCTGAGAATTTGCGATAAGTGTACCAATATTAATATATTTTAAAACTAATTAGCCACTAAAAATTACTGCTTAATTAAATATTGAATTTAAGACTTTTTTAACTATTTCCATGACTTATTAGTATACTTTATTGAATTACAAAATTAACTAATAAATAGTGGAAATAGTGTAAAAAAGATTTATTTCAAAATTTAAAATGCATAATGCAATGCATTCCATCAAGAAGTCACAATACAATCTATCTCAAGTATACTGTTTTATTTATATCACTAAAATGGCTAAAAGTTCAAAGTCATGAAATTTTCATATATAAATGTTTCTCTGCCATTCAATAATGTATCAATGATTATGGATAGATTGCTATGTCAGATTATAATATGACAATAGTTATATAGATTATAATATGACAAAAATCATAGCAAATGTATCCGTCGTTAGGATATTGAATTCAAAGTAAGTGCAAATAGATTTGTCTGACTTTAGAAAGTAAAACAAAGGATAGATAGTATATTGAAAACGGCCGTAGTCTTAGATGGATAATATATAACTATGCATAGATAACTTAGGGTACAATCTTAAAGTTTTATTATTTAGAATTTACGAGCAAATCAGTCACATTCCTCCGTAATGTATGTTACAAACTCGCAAAGGTTCCCAACGACGCGCCACTTGCCAACTTCCAGTGGATTCTCACCTGCTTCAGTTTTACAATCAGAAAAGTTTCCGCGCGCAGTTTGCATAAGTTATGTGGGTGTGAAGTTTTTAGTGTTGTATGCTGAAGGTTTGTTAAGAGTGTTTAATTGGACGCTGTTTTTCTTTTGAATAACACTCATTTGTTTCAACTGCCATGTTTGTAGCAAATAAACGTATGTTTTAAGGGGATTTTGTGACGTCAATTAATTTTTATAGGTAGTATATATTATAGGTGGTATAAGTATTAAGGTTATATATATTTTATAGGTGGTATAAGTATACTCTACGAATATAATTGACACTTCGTGTGATCAAATGTTGGGAAACCGGTATACCACTAGATGTGTAGTATCGACTTTCAATATATTATAGAAACTAGTAGGTACAAGTTAAGGATTATTTTTTAGATATTGCTCAAATGTTTTCATGACTTTCTCTATTCCTTCACTCTCATTACGCGATAGGACGGCAGACCGACACGTCCGGAAAGAGATCGAGATAGAGGCGCAGTACCGACGGCTTTACGTGCTTTCCGAGGCACGAGGGTGCTCCAGCACCGCCAACTTTTAGACAGAGCTTATATTGAGATTTCTTTGTCAGAAAAATTTTAATAAAATTTTTTTTCGCTCAACCTGAGACCCCTCAATCTGTAGTCAAAGATGCAACCACTAGACCAACGAGTCAACATATAGTTTAAACTATTTTAGCAATGTGAGGTTCAACCTCACTTACTACAGTTATATCCTTTTTCCTTAAATGTTGTGTACATCTATAATAGGGTCTAGCAAAAGAGTCTAGCTAAGAATATTGTTACTTTTGTATGTATTGTATTAGCAATGTTGTATGAATGAATGAATGAATGAATGAATGAAAAATTCTTTATTGCACTTAATATATAGGATACACGAAGATACATTGAGAAGAAAAAGCACAGTAGGCGGTCTTATCGCTACGAGCGATTTCTTACAGACAACCGGAGAGTAGAGGATTGTATGTGCGACCTGTTGATATACCCTATAAATAAATAAATAAACTATACCTTTAACATACACCATGGCAGCCGCTTCAATGTCCTTCCTTCCATCTATACTAGCTCGACACCAGTACTGCCCTGCTGACTGCTTCGTTATCGTCAGAGAAAGATTTGCAGATTTCCCGACAATCTGTAGAAGTATGCTTTAAGTATACTAATTAAATAGTTTGGTCTAAAAATTGATCCATTTCACGGCAGTAAATGTAATCATATTTTGTTCTTTAAAAATAGCAATACTATACATACAATACAGTTCATTCTCCTGCTTATATTATTAAAAATATTCATTTTATTGTTACATACGATGACGATTGGCGTAGTGGATGTGGCAATGGTCTATTACGCCGGAGGGTGTGGGTTCGATCCCCACGAGTAAAAAAATTATTATGTGATGAACATTGTTTCTACTGCCTGGGTGTTAATTAATCTAAATTATGTTTAAGTATTATTAGCTTCGCTTAGTTTGAAAATACAATTATTTTTTTTTTAAATAAGTATATATTTTTTTTGTTATATGAAAATGTAAATTTTGTAATTGCAAAGATATTTTTGTTGATGATGTAAATTTCATTGCATAGATATTTAACTTGTTAATTTAAACTTAGTTTTTTCGCTTTGACAACTTTTTCCTTTATCTAAAAAATTCTTTGTTTGTAATAAAACTTTACTTACGATAACTCTCTCTCTCTCATATCGCAACCACATAGTCTTAGGGTGGGGGTGTCCGTCAGCCACACAGCTAAGAGTTGCTGATGAACCGGATTCACCTTCTACGTTTTGTGGTTTGCTTTTAAACGTGGGTCCATCTGTAAGGAAACTTCATGAAAGCTTATTTGTACATAATACTAAAATAGCTTGAAATAATGTATATTTAATAAATAAGATAAAGTTTATAGTTGTTGTTTTAGTATATGATGCTTAATGCTTCTTTTTTTGTCTTCTATTTAATAATAATATATTTATTAAATTAAATACATGCATAGATACGGATTTACTACAATTTAATTAAAATTCTAATGTGTGCTTTAAAGAAGGATTACCTATTGAATAAAAAATAAAAATAAGCCTAAAATATGAATCCTAGACGCAAAAACTAAAAAAAAATTCGAGTTTCCTATCTTTAAATTTAAATTACATATAATGAGTGTGAGAAAGCGAATATTTATACATTTGAAATGATGGAAAAAATTCTCTTAGCTGTTAAATTCACAACAAAGATCTTACAATATTACACTCGAATATTTGAAGCCTTAAAATTAAATATAAATTTAGTATTTAACCCACAATTGCGTATAATTAAACCCACTCCAATTTAACGGTTTTACAAAGACTCAGCAATTTACGACTTATTTTCTTCTTGACCTTTTCCTTCAATTTAAAAATTTCTCGTACACGAGAATTTACTGAAGTTGGATTGGAGTTGCCCAGCTTTGTTATATAATATAGTACTAGCTGTTCAACACGGCTTAGCTCCGTAACAAATATTTTAATGATTTTCTTACAGACAGATTAAAATAAAAATGTGTCCGGAATGAAGTGATCTTCGAAATACCTATATTAAGAAATATTTTTCTGCCTTAGACGTGGCATGTAATAGTGCACTAGCATTCCCTTTGTCAAGGGATGCTAGGGCACTGTACAGGCTCGCGTTTAAGGCATGTGTATAATTTATAATTTAACTGTATATATGTGACCTTATAGAACGACATAGTCGCTTTGCAGTCGACTAAGGTAATAAAGAAAAAAAAAATTCTGAGAGCTCCGACCATATTGAGAGGTGTTTGAGGCAAGCTGAAAACTTTCATGATGCCAGCGAGGTCTCAGAGTTGAGATGGCCGGGTGATTCAGTATTTTTTATTTGATCTTGACTAAATTTTATATGTAAATAGTTCAGATAAAGAAATTTGTCGGTTCAAAGATGACCGAAATCGGTGGGGGTTTACGAAGATAGTCGGGTGAAAAAGGCGATTTTCATATGAATGCTATATTCAAGTGTGGTATCAAATGAAAGGTCTTGGTTTATACATTACAACGCAATATCTAGCTAGGGCGAGCCACTAGTTATCATTTATGTGTGGTTGGTGATCATTTTCCCTTTCCTTTATTTACCAAAATAATGTTTGAAAAAATGTGCTTGTGGTGTTCAGGATAGCACACAGA
Organism: Phoebis sennae; assembly: GCA_001586405.1. NCBI lineage: Eukaryota > Metazoa > Arthropoda > Insecta > Lepidoptera > Pieridae > Phoebis > Phoebis sennae. The sequence continues at coordinate 292,166 of LQNK01000010.1, forward strand.
CCAGTGGGGCGCTAGTGTCACTTCTGACACTTCCAACCTGTCAACTGTGGCGTGCGAACGTACCCGTTGAGCTGTGTGCCTACTAACTGACATTTGAGTCTTTTATTTAACACGTTCGTTGCGTTAAGCTATCAACAAGATCTCCTGCAGGTCCTCGTACTGTGCGGCGACTAAAATTGAGATTTTCCACCTTGCGGTATGTTATTTTTTATATTTGTAGCTTATTTTTATATCATAGCTGCGTGCGAACCCAGCAAAATATAGAGCATTAGGCTATGTTTAACCTATAAAAATTCTAAATAAATATAATTAATTTTGAAGAAATATTTTTTTTTGACCAACATTTATTTGAATTTTTTAACTTTATCTACCATCATCCAAGCCATCAAGAGGCTTATCGGTTAATGTTACACTACACTGATATTCAAAATTGTATTTTTAGGAGACTCATTAGGTCTTTAACGCACAAACGGATAGGATAATTTAGGTCTCCATAGCTGAGAGTCCTTCGAAAACTATGCCGCAACGAAGATGTTAATGTTCAACTACAACAATAGGACATAACAGTACTTACATGCAACTTCCAAGGCTTTAGTATCAGCACTCTTCCCAACTTCATTGTATACCTCGCATTTGATGGTCGCCCCGTTGTATGTTCGTGTTATGTTAGATATAACCTATAACAAATACTTTTATTATTTGATGAACCGACTGGCGCAGTGGATGTAGCAATGGTCTAGTGCGCCGGAGGGTGTGGGTTCGATCCCCATGAGTAGAAAATTATTATGTGATGAACATTGTAATTTTCTACTGTCTGGGTGTTCATTTATCTATAGTATGTATGTATTAACAAAAAAAGTGTTTATGTATGTCTATCAGTTATCTTGTTTCTATAGTACCAGTTTTGCTTAGTTTAGGACTAGATGGCGTCGTGTTAAATGTCCAGGAATATTTATTATTATTATTTGATGTTTTTTTCCAAGAATTTCTTATTTATTAATAAACTAGCTTTCCGCCCGCGGCTTCGCACGCGTGGGTTACTAATATCTGTATTTTTTAGAGGCGCACAACAAAAGTTTAAAAAAAATATACGATTGCTAAGCCGCTGATATATGATTTGATATGTTTGATTAAAATCTCACACTGCGCGCACGCCTCTTCAAAATACAACAAATTGTAGCCCACGCGAGCGAAGCCGCGTGTGGAGAGTTTGTAATTTTTTGAAGGTTTTTGAGAATTTATTGAGTGTTTGTAACGTCTTAATCTATACGTTAAGAGAATAAAAATGCATGTCCGCAACTCAACCAAAATATCACATTGTCACGTGGTATGACATTTTCACAACTTAAGAAGCGTATATCTCAAAAAATATTTATTTTAGCAAAAAGCGCGCTTACAAACCTTCATTTCATTTTTAAAGACCTATCTAATGATACCTCATTTAATGATGTACTCGTATATTTATTTTTTTATCCTCTGTTTACATGTATGGGAAGCCACCCCTAAAAATTTTTTTTTTCAAATAAAATGTAGCCTATAAGTTGCACCTAATCATGGTCTATGAACATATGAAATTTTATTAAAATCTGCCTAGTGGTTATTGCGTGATTGACGAACATACAAACAGATAAACAGACAAACAGACAAACAGACAAACAGACAAACAGATAAACAGACAAACAGACAAACAGACAAACAGACAAACAGAAAAAAACAATTCTAACCATGGTTTTGGTATCTATGGAACATGCATATTGCATACCAATTATTCTTTTTGAAAAATATTCAATGTACAGAAATGGTTGGGTTACTGCTTTATTATATGTATAGATGGTGAAATATTTATTAATAAATGGTGAAATAATTTTTAAAATCGGAATCATCAAGATGAGAAATAGCAATAGAATAGATAAGTACAAGTGGCGGTCTTATCATTTACAGAGAGATCTCTTCCAAACAACCGAAAAAGATTGGGAAAAGTTGCATAGAATAAGTAGGTAGACCATACAGAAACGAAAACTGTAAAATTATAAATGTAGACTGGATAATACATATAATAATTATTGGAAACAAATAAATTACTAAATTATACATAAGTATATAGATAAATACGAATAAAATAGACATTAGCACACTAGTAATACTCATAATCATATTAAATACCCCCAAATTCATTGCTATAAATTAGCTAACATCAATTAATTAATTACTGAATCGATAATTAGATTATTTGCATGTTTGATTAAACACCTAACAACAAACAATTACTCTAATAAAATCATTATCTATAACAGCTATTTTCCACAGTATCTCACAGACTTCGATGAATTGAATGACATTTCAAATGGAACCGATATTTTCCGAGAGTACCACGTTCAAACAAACAAACTCTTTAGCTTCATATTATTAAGTATAAACAGTACATAGTATCTCATAAAACACTTTAATCAAACTCGATTTACAAAAAAATACCAACATAAAAATACAAAAATGTTTTGCAAAAATTTCAGTCGACGCTTTATAGCAATGCCTTTATTTAAATTATATGAAACACCCACGTTGATGTAAAATGCATATTGCAGATATTCTCCGAGATAAAAATATCTTTAGAGACTATTTATTTGTCTACAACATATAAATATAGGATTCTGCGAAGTTCCTTCTGGTTAAGTCATACTGATAAAGCTACCAACGTTCTTTATAAGCTATTTTTTATGAACTATTATAAGTGTTCATGATGTGATAACCTAATATAAAGCATTCCACATGCTTGTTTTACCATAAACTAATATTTATTTAAAGAAAGTAACATTATTTGACGACCCGATTGAGTGGATGTGGCAATGGTCTTTTGCGCCGGAGGGTGCGGGTTCGATCCCCACAAGAAGAATATTATGATGTGATGAACATTGTAATTTTCTACTGTCTGGGTGTTAATTTATCTATAGTATGTATGTATTTCCAAAAAAGTATGTTCAAGTATGTCTATCAGTTATCTAGCTTTGCTTAGTTTAGATAGTGTTGTGTTAAATGTCCAGGAATATTTATTTATTTATTGAATAAATGAATGAATGTATGAACACTTTATTGTATGTTTAAAAATATTTTTACACAAAAATCTTTTACTCATATAAATATAACTAACCACTAAAAGTCATAAAAACTTACCAATTCATTCCCTTTCATGCTCACAACTCGCTCACTATTGACATACCATTTATACGTCAAATTATTGGGATTCGCCGTTGCTTGACAACCTGAAGACAAAATAAACTCTTAAAGCTAAGCGTCCACATGCCTGCATCATACTCGTCGAATTTGACGAATCGTAATATTCTTTGCATAAAGTCACTCATGTACGGTTCGTATATTCTATACACAAAATGAATTGGTTGCGTACTATACTGACCTTTGGACGCTTAGCATAAGTTGTAACATTTTTTTAAAGTTAAAATGAAAGTCCATATAAAATTTAGTAAAATAAGGTTTTTGGAAGATAATAGGCTTGATGCTTCAGTCACTTTATAAGTATGGCAACCTCGATTGGGAAATTTTAACACCCTTTTAAAATAGGTCGAGTTAGACTCACATAATAGGTCTTAATAAAACGTTTGGAGTCCTATCGCACATAGTAAAAATCTAACTTTTCAATGCGTTGATCTATAAGCTTGATTTTTCAGATCCTTAAGATAAGGCTGACTTAAGAGTTTGTTATTAATTTCGGTTTGATATCTTAACCTATCGCTGAGAAAAAAATCTTGTCAGACAGACAGACATGCGGATACTAAGTTAATCCTATAATTCCGTTTTCGTCCTTTGTCAATTACAATACCCTAAAAACGGTGAAACTCGAACGCGTCAGAAAATCAAACTCTTCTACCCTCTAATGTTAACCATCTTGAACTAACGAAAGTTCGTTATAATGAAAATCTTATATAATAACTTGAAATTGAAATTGAAAAAATAAAATCATTTATAATAACTTACCCAAAATTACAGCATCCCCTTCATGTATTCTACCATTGGTGGAACCCATTTTCACGTAAATTCGAACTCTTGGTGCGTATTGTACCTATAACAAAAATATATTGGTGAAATTTTGTGATGACAGCTCCGTTTGCATAGCTGTTTGTGCGTTACAATCGAAAATATTGGGTTCGATCTCCGGTCAAATAAAAAGAAAATTCATTAAAAATCTTGGGCTGACGGGGCATAGAGTTTTCTTCTTAATCAAGCCGGCGGAACCCAAAGTTGGGTATAGGTCTATTCATGTTTTATCTTTGTATAGGCTTTTGATTGCCTAATAACGCCTGGAAACTAATTATTGAAAGGAATGTAGCTTAAAACCCAAAAAGGACAGGAGATTCGCTTAACTTTGTCTTATGTAGCATGACCACCACCCTAGAAATTAAAGAACTGATTTCAATCTGACTGGAACAAAGTTAATCCTCTTACAAGCGCAGGATAAAGGAAATACTAACAGTTACATAAAATGTGTCAAGATAATGCCATCTTAAGAAGACAATGAGTTTGTGTATTACAATATAATTTCAACGCTAAGATTGTAAAATAAAATGACGATTGGGGCTAATTTCAGGTCAGGCTAAAAAGGAACTTATTATTTATAGAGAAATTTAATCTCTAATATACTTGTACATAGCTTATAAGTATTGTTGTTAACTGATGAAATGTATGGTGTACAACAACTAATTTTTCAGTAATTCATTCAACCAACTTAAATCTATTAACTAAACATAGGTATTATAAAGTGGTAAAATTGATTTTGAAAAGTGGTAATATTCGAATACTTTATGATAGGCAGGCGTCTAGTGAAGCCTTTTTTATCATGAAACAATTCTACATGGATACCTAACCACCTGAAGAGAAGTGGTTAGGCTGTGTCAGGCCCTGAATAAAACCTCACAGTGGCCTTCATCTGAGCAAGAGATGAAGCCTTGAAATCCCTAGTACACGCACGCCTTAAGCCTCCCCTACACGTCGGGAGACGCATACGCGGATACCATCTGCCGATGTCGTCCGCCGACGTGAAGACGTGGTAATATGTCTAATTTGTTGAGAACCGTAGTAAGTAATTTACGTCTGCCGATGTGTAGAGGGGGCTTTAACCGTACGTGCACTTTGTGCGTTCCATGTAGAGATTATAGGGCCTCGTTTCTTGCTCAGATGAGAACCACTGTAAGGTTTTAGTCAGTCTGACACAACCTAACCACTTCCCTCATGGTTATGTATCGCTTTAGAATTTTGTCTTCTTTCTTTATGATGACTATCTAGCGTTACGCTTTTACGCGAGTAAAACCGCGAAGCTCAGCTAGTATTCAATAAACTTACTTTGTTAATAGCTAACTCGTTTACAACTTCACACCGGTGGGAAGCAGTTCAGAGTGGATTCGAACCGACTGCCTAAACTATTTAACTATATTAACACAGACTGTAATACATTAACGTTACTTGCAACTACACTGTATATCATTATTGTTGGACTATCCCGTTGGTTTAGTGGTTACATGCTTAACTATAATGAGGACCCAGAGCCTACAGGTTCAATAAAATATACATTTTACCGAACACTATTGTTATTTTTGTTGGAATGCCCCGTTAGTTTAGTGGTTAGATTCCTAGCTACATATGTCTCCGGTTTTCACCCCAGGTGTTAAATACAATACAAGATCTAAAAAATCAATAAAATACCAGTTGGATTATCTTGATAATATATTAGTTACATTTTTGACTACAGCAATGATAAGACAATTGTTTGGACTCAAAAAAGTTTTTTCTTAACTATTAAGATAAATTAAAATGTAAAATTATAAATTGCTTTATAATTTTTTATTGATTTGATAGTAGTTTTTAAATTTAACTTAATATTGTTAGTTTAAAATTTTTATTTAGTTATTTTTTAAATTTTAAGGACTTTGTATAATTTGTATATACATTTAGCATACAAATATAATCCCGTGGTGTTTATTAATGTTATTTTATATATTTTTAATTTTATAATTGCTGTTGGTATTTCTTACGAAATTAATAAATAAAGGTGTTTAAATCAATAAACTAAACACTTATTCAATAAAATTACTCTACTTGGTTAAAACGTAACTCGTTTACAACTTCACACCGGTGGGAAGCAGTTCAGAGTGGATTTGAACTGACTACCTAAACTTTTTAACCGTATTAAGACCAGCTGCACACTATTTGTATTATCGCTTCGTTCATTTACGGCCGTTTTCAATAATGTATCAAAGATTATGGATAGATTGTAATCTTAGATTATATGACATTTGATTGTCAAAGTCATAACAAAGGCTATCCGTCACACCACAGCGTATTGAAATCAAAGTAAGAACACATAGATAGATTTGCCTGACTTTAGTAAGCAAAACAAGGGATGTATAGAATATTGAAAACGGCTGTTAATGGTTACATAGTTATTTTAAGTTAAACTGTTAATATTTATGGATGCATTAAAGTAACTGTCAGACAAATTTCAGACAAAACCAATAGATACCACTAATATTTGAATTTGAAGTATTTTACTATGATCGCAATACTTTGTCCTGATTAGTCCATTTATTTTAGTTAGCGTGTGCACACATGGGTAATGAGTGTGTACCTATAAAGCTTCTCACAAGAGGAAGCTTGCATACGTATATTGTCAACGTTTTAGAAAAATAGTGGGGCGCGTCTTCATGGATTTATCTATAACTACGATGCGTTGCTCAGAAACTCAATTGTCACAGTTACTGGACGTGTTGCGCTATAGAAAATAATAAAAGCCGTGAAAGTCAAAAAGTAATTGTATTACGAAACTTAATATAGTTTAACAATTCACTCACGCCAAACAGGATTGCAAGGTACTGTACTCTTCATTACTCTTATAACTTTCCTTAGAATAGAAATGTAAATGACGTTCTAAAAGCGCCTCAACAGAGGCCAATTTGTAAAATAAACATTTTGACTTTGACTTTGACTTTAGAATATACCCTATTATAATCACGTATCGTATGTAATCGCTAAATTGTATTTTATACCACTTTAAGTTAAAAGAAAAATATTGTTCTATTTGTATTTATAATTCCCATTTCATATGTAAAGTGCTAGAAGCATCTCTAAGTTAGGTAATAGTCGGTGTGGGTGAGCCGACCTATGAGAGCATGTAAGGCCGTCGGATCTAGGATAACTCTCTCCGATGGTATAGGATTTACATTTCATCAAACTATTAGTGTTAAGGAATAGTGTGCACCCTAAATTCGTCTAGGGATAGAATATGCACTGGCTTTTAACCGCTTGATTTTCGCACTTAAATCATATGGGATTGATACGTCTTTTCGGGATAAAGGGTAGGATATATTCCAACTAAATGTATGCTGTACAACTAAATTTCTAGAATATTGAGATAAAGAGTAAAGTAACAAACGAATAAACTTCTTATCGATTATAATATTTATTCGGATCGTTTGTATGTTGAATATGGCTTTATCTTTTTTTCATGTTATAGCAGACAAGCGGGGCTCGTGGATCACCAGGTGTTAAGTGACTGACCGCAGCCCATGCACAGTCTACAACAGTATCGCAGGTGCCTTGCCGGCTTGAAGAAAGAAAAGGAGATAGGGAGAGGCTTAATGATAGGAGGTTGGCAGAGGAGCAGAACGGGATGGGAGAGGAATGGAATGGGAATACAAGCCGGTCATCTGCTGTGAGGTGGTAATTGATAATACCGGCGCGAGCTTGGCCCAATCGTGCAATGCTCGGCTCCCACTCTTTCATTGCTGAAGATTTTATGCAGCAAAACTACCCTCTGTCGCCTCTTACGACACCCACGGGTCGACATGGGGTGGCGACACACGTATTCTAACCCGTCAGGTCCCAATTAACGAGCTAAACAATCAGATTTATTGTTTAACTATCACCTACAACAGTCTACATATTATTGAATGTTCCTCCCTTAATATTTAAATTAATAACGATATAAAAGAAATTCGTAAAACACCATTTCGAACGTAAACATGTAAGTTGGAATGGTTGTTTTAACTCATTTCAAAACTTCGGGCCTTTTCACTTCGAAAACGTAGAGTCCTAACAATTTAACTACATTAAGGATAGAATCGTGCAAACTACTTTAGTACTAACTGACTATGAATTTAAGGTTTATTTTCCAATGGTGATATATTTTTTGCGATTTTGTATGTATGTAAACTATTAAAGTTGCATCCAATTGGGTAATGGAAATGTTTAACTGATTTTAAAAAGGTGTGTCTTTTTAAACAAAACTGGAAGCTAGGGATAACTTAAACATTCTCCCAGTACAAATGTTTATAGAGAAAGTAAGTCACGCCCCGCGGTGTCAACCGCGTAACTGATCCCGTAGCAACTCCGGGTTATATGTTAGTCTAAACCCTTACCTATATGTATACCAAGTTTCATCATAATCGGTTCAGTAGTTTTTGCGTGAAAGAGTAATAAACATACATACATCCTCACAAACTTTCGCATTTATAATATAAGTAGGATTTTGAATTTTAATACCAATTTAAGGGAGAGACGCCTAAGTATAATTTCAATGACCCTCCACATTCCTACTACATCTTATTTCCACTTAGTGCTTTTTAAAGTAATAACTTTTATATTATGAATTGATATTATTAAAGTACTTTAGTCACTTCCCTGAGTAAGTACTAAAAAAGTGATTTACTACTTTGTTACCATTTTAAAACAACTGTTTTAACTAATAACAAAGTGCAAAAAAACTGGATAAGTACTAGACCTAAAGTAAATCATACAACTGGACACGAAAAGCGTTTACATTACAAACGTTAATAATATAAATGTTAAATGGAAAACGACTGAAAATTTCCCGTTAGAACACAATTTCCCAATTTCGTATTCAATAAACACTTTCAGGACCGCGTCAATCTTAATATAATTTAATTTACGCTTCAGAGCACTGTACAAACGGAAAACATTGTAACTCACAATTTGAATAAATATTGAATGATTGATTTGACGATCGTTAATTGTATCACAGATTTTACATAAATAAAAGACAAAACCTTCAATCACATTGACGTTTTTAGGTCTTGGCACTATTGAATTCAGTCAGTGATATTATGTAGATAATATTGACAAAATGGTCACTTACAATATCTTGCCTTTCGGCCATCGATCTCCTAAAAGAATATTATTAAGCTGCCAATACACCCTTGACATTTGAATATTTATATCTGATCATTTACTGTTTATAGTATCAAGTTCGGTTCAACAAGTATTTACAACGTTCACATTAGAATACAATTAATTTTTTTTCTCAGTCAATGACCTTTCACATTTCTACTACATGTTCTTGTTTCGACGTAGAAAACATCAGTTTCCTTAAAAAACAGTACCAACAATAAATTAATGGTGAGGGTACTTAAAAATATTGCAGTCACTTACAATGTTTTTTATTTCAGGCGTCGAACTCAAGGGATGTTATGAATATTAAGCCGCTATTACACCGTTGATGAGCGAATTTTAATGTTTGCTTATTTACTGTTTATCGTGTTATTGGAAATTCGTTATGGGGTAAAAGGTTTTACCCCGAGCCAATGAGGGAGATTTATTTTGTTTTGTGATTGAATTGAAGCTATTTTTGGGATTCGATATAATTTATAACGGATTAAAAACCCTATATTTTTATTTATACTTTATTTAGTTATGTATAAGTACAACAATTTGAATGCCGAACTACAATTTGAAACAAAAGTTTATGGTTGTCAAAATTCCGATATTATGTCGAGTAGTTCAGTGTGCCGTTTGGCATAGGTCTCCTCTAACACTTTCCACCGTGGCCTGTCACGAGCCACCCTTCTCCAGTGGTGTCCAGCTGTGAGTTTGAAGTCGTCATATTATATTAACAAAGCCTCAACGACCCTTTTAATTATTTTTTTACGTGTTCAGGTACATTTTAAATAAAATACTTTTTAAATTATTTTAAATGCGGTTTATTATACATTATTATTTATTATAGTATTTTATTTAAAATTGAAAAATATTCGCGTTAAAACAAACACAAGATTATACTATGTTTAGGTACATGTTCTGAATATCCTGTTAACAATTGAAACGCTAGCTATGTAACCCCTTATATACGGAGTTGTGAGATTTTAGCAGTGATCAACAAGATATAACACCACAATCGCCTGCAATAGACGCAATGATGTTAGAGTTTGTTTGTTGACCACAAGAATTACAATCACCAATAGATGATCGTAAAATATTTTCAACTATCTAAGTTCCGCGGTTTCACCCGCTTATATTTCCAGTTCCCTTAGGTTTTTCGGGATAAAAACTCTATCCTCTTCTATCATATGTCTTTCCTCGGGTTTCAAAGATTCTCTGTACAAAGTTTCATCCAAATCGATCCAGTAGTTTCGGAGTCTACTCAATTCAAACAAAAAAACAAAAAGCAACATCTGCGACAATTTGTTTTTTTTTTGTATGTTATAGGCATACAAAAAAAATCAATATGCAGGCAAGCTTGTCAGCTCATGGACTGCGGTCAGTCACTTAACATCAGATGAGCCGCATGCTCCACTTGCCTGATGTTGCTTAAAAAAATATTCAAATTTAAAAATAAGCATAAAAATTACACCTATAACGTATTAACTAGGATGAAAGCAATTTTTTTAAACAACTACAAAATTAAAATGTCACTTAAAACTCAAACTATTAACCCCCATGAAAGCAATTTTTTAAACAACTACAAAAAATGTCTAAAAATGTCATGTCAACAATGTCAACCCCATGGAGGGTGAAGCCCCCTCTAAACGTTTTAACACGTTAATCGCAGAGTCTAGACGAAGCCGTATCGCCTGGATTAGTAAGCTTCGGGGCTTTTTCTTTGTTTGGGAATCAATTAATTGTATCATGAAATACATTTATACGGATATTTCATACAAAGTTTATAAAAATAAATGTTATTAATCCTCCTTCACTACATAGTATAAAACAAAGTCGCTTTCTCTTTCCCTATGTTCCCTTTGTAAAATCTTTAAACTACGCAACGGATTTTGATGCGGTTTTTTTAATAGATAGAGATCACTCTAAATCATTAAAATCATTAAAAGGAAGGTTTATATGTATGATAACATCCATTAAATAGTGGATGTTATATTGTTATTTTTGATGTTTCTAATATGATATCGTTAATTATCCTACAAACGCATGCTGAACCCTACGAGATTTATCAAAATTTTTATATACAACGTTCACAGTTTTTCTGTAGTGTATTTAGTATCAACATTGCATCCGTGCGAAGCCAGGGCGGATCGAATTTGAGATAAAAGAATAATATCAATCTGTTCATTACCAACTTGAGGATTTGAAAAAAGAGTAAGAGTAAGAGAAAAATTGTGTGACAAGAATCGTACAGTATATATACCGTTGCTGCCTAGATAAAATCATATTATTATCATATAATCATATTATAAAAACTAGCCACAACCCTCGCTTTCAACCGCGTGAATTCTGATCCCGTGGGAATTCCGGGATTTACAACCTATGTTTTATTTTAAATCATTACCTTTATATACTTGAGCCCCGCGGTTTCATCCGCGTATATATCCCGTTCCCGTAGGACTTTCGGGATAATAACTATCCTGTGTCATTCCTGGGTTTTCAAAGAATCTCTACACAAAATTTCATCGAAATCGGTCCTGTAGTTTTCAAACCTATTCAATACAAACAGACAAACAAATATTTCCTCTTTATAATATTATTAGTATAGATAAGTTAATAAGTTTCATCCAAATTCGTTTAGTAGGTTTTTGTGAACAAACATGCACCCATCCATACTCACATTCGCATTTATAATATTAGTAGCATGTTACTTAATGCCAACCTCCAGTAGGGAGACTTTTTACTTCCCTGTAAAGTTTGTTCCAGTTAAGTTGAAGTAATTCTATTAAAGAAGCTTATTTAAGTTAGTTACTAACCATAGAGCAAGTAAACTAACGTAGCTTATAACTATAGCATAAATAATAGAACTATAGCGTGAATAATAATGGTTTGTAGGGAAATTTCTCAGAGAAATACCACAGTATAAAAATCATGCAGTTGTTGTACAATTTTTGACGTTTGAAAAATAACCTCAGGGCTGTGACAAATTCTATACAAACTTGGAAGTAAAAATCTGGGCCTTTAAAAAGGGAAAATGAGTGTTCATATTTCGCATTATAAAAATTACCTTTATTTGTGTAAGGAAACATTTAAATGCAATATTTTACAATACATATCCACGATACTCTTTTAAATTTTACACAAACAAATTTTCGTCACACTTGAAAGACGTGTCCCCACAACACGAATGGAAAATGTCGACATTTATCGAAGGAGACCTAGGACGCTGTCTATGTGATAGTTTCATGCAACGACAGTATGTATTCTTTAGGCTTGGGTTCACCAAAAAAAACTATACTGCTATTTTCATTACGAAAAAAAATTAAAAAGAAACTAGTATATAAGCGTGGAAATTGGTCCGACTCAACTACTTCTCTACTCATATATCGATGGGAGAAAAATCCAACATGACCAGTTGGAGGACTGATAACTTTACATCGCAACATAAATACAGTAGTCAAACTCCATTCAACGCACTCACAAACATCGTTCGTAGACACGATAACTGGGTTCACGTCGGAACAGTCAGATCGCGAATATTATATTAATGATATCGAATATTATCGATGACCCGATTGGCCCAATGGATACAGCAATGGTACGCCGGAGGGTGTGGGGTTCGAACCCCACGAGTAGGAAATTATGATGTGATGAACTTTCCAATTTTCTACTGTCTAGGTGTTAATTTATCTATAGTATGTATGTATATACAAAATAGTATGTTTACGTACAAGTTTTGCTTAGTTTGGGACTAGTGACGTTGTCTTTAATTTTGAGGAATCTGTATACGTGTTCTTAGTTATGAAATGTGAAGTGCATACAGGAGTTTGACTACTATCTGTTTTGTGATTTTTCTACGTGCTCCCCGCGACACGAAAACGCAAACTACCCTCATAATAAAACGTAATGACGCTTAAAGACAAATAAGTTTAACCTCCATTTTTATCTGTTCCCAATAAAAACAAAACGGCCACACTAAACGGAACTCACTCGTTCACCATCAAACTATTTGCATTACTTTTGTAGTGTATCATAAAACTTGGATAGAGGTAGGTAAAAGGTTTGTTCAGGGTGATTTTGAACGCGATAAAATGTTTAAGCGGTAACGTTAGAGCGTTTTTAGTAATCTATAAACAAACGATTTATTGTCTTAAAGTGTACATAATGTTTTTTTGTTAAAAGTATTTATATAGAAAGTCAACGTTCACATATATGGACTCATTTTATTAACTGTATTTCAAATTCTTCATTATCTTTGTAGCTTCAAATAATATACTCTGTTTAATATAGCTTATCGATAATAGTAATAATAGCATTTTTTATATAAATCCGACACTGCATATATTTCTGTATCACTTGTTTTCTACACTACATAATATGGTGTTATTTCATTACTATTGATCGTTTGTTTATCAGCGATAAAATAGCGTTTCAAAACATTCTTAAACTTACAGGTTAAAAATCATAAAATTTTTCGTTTGCATAAGAATAAATGAATGCTTTTGACGGAAATGTATTTAAATTTTCTTGATGCTTGGTCTTGATCTTGGTCCTGATCGACTGTGCTTTAATAGTTCCTGTCTTTGACCTAAGTAAGTTCAGGTTCTTAAAATGAACCACACAATCTTGCTAATTTATAAATCCGCGTCCGCTACCTCCTATGGCCATACGCAACAGATCCACCAAACTAGGGTCGACTTAATTTGTCCTTTCGTGGGCAAAGCGCGTAAATTCTACCATCGTCTGATTAATGAAAAAGGTTTGCGGCTAAGTGCCCTGTAAAAGTTACTGCGTTACCATATGTGATCGTTAAATGTATGAATTAACTGGACGTTTTAGGATCCGCCTTAAATTAAGTTCGTAAACTTTGTGCGGTTTACCTTATATGTAGTTAAGAGCTATGTTTGAATAATTAGCTCATGTAAAACTAGCTGAGCTCCGATTTCACCCGCGTATATATCCCGTTCTTGTAAGATTTTCGGGATAAAACCCATAGTGAAATTGGTTTAACCCGCGTATGTTATTTCTGACCCTATGGGAATTCCGGGATTACAAGTAGCATATACGTTATTCTGGATCTTTACCTACATGAATGCCAAGTTTCGTCACAATCGGTTCTGTAGTTTTTGCGTGAAACAGTTACAAACATACATACATCACAGACTTTTGCATTTATAATATTAGAAGGATTCTATCAAGGGAATTTTGGCTGCGTTTTTCAATCTCAATAGAAATTCCATAACTCCCAAGGAACATAATTCACAAGTATGAGCACAAACATAGATGCACTTTCGCTCTTCTTAGATAGACGGAAATCTGACCAGACTAGAGACAGACTAGAGACACTAGACAAGGACTTAAAGTTCTCCCTGAAACTCAGGTGTTTGCCAACACCATCGGCTTCCTGACTCAAGAGGATTTCTAAGTTGATAGGTTTAGGTGGACCACATCTCTGAATAAGTTAATTGAATGCAGTCGGACACAAATACAAACTAGGCACATTTTTAATTTAAATACTAACAAATAATAAAGTAGAGCGAGTAGTATGTCTTAATCGAAATAATCTTCATAACTGATGCAAATACCTAATTTACCGGCTTAACCAAGATATATGCTTTATTGTAATAAAATCCGACAGGACATTATAAATTCAAGATACAACATAAATAGTAACAAAATGAAGCTTTATTTTAAGACAACGTCACTAACGATGAACTTTCAAAATGTTATCCTTATCAGGTAATTTAAAATGTGAATCCTAAAACCTACCTAATTTACCGGCTTAACCAATTATAAGTTCACAGTAAACAATCAAAACGATTCCCGATCCCGTTTTGTCCAATAAATTTCATTAACGTGCAATATTCCACCTCAAAATACGGCTTTGCTGATCCTCATTGCTCGTCGTCACAAAATTAGAGCACTACATAGCCCTCTTATTTTCACTTTGCTAGTAAAAACGTGACCAACCAGACGAGACCCTGCCATTTCGCAACTCAGCAGAAAACGAACGAACATCCCATGAAATTGTACTGAACGCGAGGACCAATTTACACTGGGTAGTATCGGGAGGATTTTCCGTCGAAAAAATTGTGGTCCCGTTTTTTTTACCATCTGTTTCTTTATTACGTTTCTTTTATTCGTATTGGCTTTACTTAATTTATGAGTGCAAGTTGAATCGCTTTTATTTCGTTCGGCTTTTATTGATCTATCTAATACCAATTCGCTTTACAGCAATTTTATTTCTTGTTTTAATTAAGTGATTGAGTCGGATTTCAAAATGAAATGGCGTAGAAAGAAGGAAATTGAATTGTATCGGTGAAAACAAAAGACATTTTTATGCCAGATACACTTTAGAAATCGAATAATAAAACGTTATTATTAAATGTTTGGCTTTGTGATGATTTATATAAAAATCGTCAAGTGCAATTTCAATGTGCATAGGAATTGCGTGTATGATGTATATGGTGTGTAGTATTAAAATTGGGAATGATTTCAAAATTTGAATGAGTAAAGGAGAGAACTATGAATTACGTTATTCTCTGGAAGAGTGCGATGATAAATTTAATGTTACTTTTAGATCGAAACTGCTAGATCGATTTTAACATTAGAATCATTATTATTATCTATGATGATTATAAGCTAATTATGGAAAAGATAACTAATACGAGTGTGTGTAAAGCCGTGGGCGCTGCTAGTTACTATGATGATGTTTTGAAATGGGCTTTCAGAGACAAATCCCAAAGTGTAAGCAATATAAAAAAATGGAAAAAGGAGACTTGAGGTTTTATACTTAGGAGTACTATCTATCAACAAAATAATAGAGTATGCTTATTTTTGCATAATCAATTGGTTCGATTCAGTAAATGAACTTTCAGACATCCAATGATGTGGTTTTTATTATCGTCAAAATTGGCTTCTAAACTCCTTTCAACGTTATAACTTACCTCATACTTAAGGCTGTAGCCCTGAAGGCCCTCTTAAAAATTCACTGAATATTTTTGTTTTCTTCATAGAATATATTATATGAAATGTTCCTTTATCTGATTACCCGAACAATTTACCCATATCACTTCAATAAAGTCTCAATCGTTTCTGTTACATAGATTTTAATACTCTTTTATTGTAACTGGAATGCCCGGCTTAGTAGAAAATACTGCTATATTATTGGATTTTACGGCTAGAGTTATTGTGGTCATAGATATTTGTGGAGAAATAATCCTGCTAAAAGATATTTTTTCTTAGAAAGGTACAAAAACATTAAATTTTCTTGGAAGTATTTTTGTAAGAAACCGTGGTATTGAAATAAAAATATATACATACACTTACAATAATATGAAGTGTTATAATGTATATATCTGTCGGATTTGTTACATTTATAACTCGAGATTTGCTGGACCAATTGGGCAGAAAATTCGTAGGGAGATAGCTTAGAACCAGGAGGAGGACATAGGATCAGATCAATCCCGCAAATCCCGCGGGAAAAGACTATAACTAGGATGAAACCACGGGGCACAGCAAGCAGCTGTTTAAAAATAAATAATATCGATATTTTTTCTGAAAAAGTGGATTAATCCTTGTAGGGTCAAGTGACACAATATCTAAGATAAATGTTTAAAGCCATCTAATCTAATAAATATACCCATAAATAAAATCATTACACAATAAGAGCAAAAGAGATTGGACAAAGGTTATAAGCTCGTTGCATCCTTTCTTCGGCGACGCCTTGCAACTGACTGAACAACAAATAACATACTAAAAATCACCAAATATCTCTCACTTTAAAAATATATATTCATCTATGGATTGTTTTCTATCAATCATCTTTATAATGTTTATGACTACTATACATTATTTGTCTGTCATCTCAATCCTCTGTGACCACGTTTACTGTAAAGTGTTCTAAACGTCGCGCCGGCGTAATAATAATGTATCATAATCTATAATAATATTGCTAGGCGTCATCGAAGCAATGCTTTTTCGGACAAAAGGTCTACAAGGTCTATGTCCTTCTCCGCACTCCCAGCTATACGTATGCAAAGATAGATTGAGTGTAAAGGACGTTTACAGGTATGAAAGAAAAAATTAATGAAAACATTAAATTTACATATTCAATTATGAACGCGATCTATTTACGCATCAGCATAAAGTCATTACGAAAACAAGGTAACCATCTCCAAACTTGACCCATAAAAACTTAAACGCCTGTTTAATCACCGTAGCAAATTATCCCGTTTTTAGGGATCGGAACAGCTATTTCTGTGAAAAACGGCCTTTAAGATGGGAATAAAGATCTTTAGTATACAGAAGAAATGCTAAATATGAGCGGATAAAAGATAACGGTGCATTCAAACTACGTTACAATCAATTTTTATATACGGAGTTGATCTTTTAATGCTACCTGAAAGTATAAGTATTACTATAGATAGAAAATTTTATTCGATGAAAAAAAGGTAAAAAAGCATTCACAGATTTTCGAAGATTCACTTGCTAACCGGGAATCGTCCGACGAAAATATTTTAAAATTACATCCTTTACTTAATTACATCGATCAGAACGGTCACTAAAAAGGACGAAATCTATCTATCAAAAGATGAAATCTGTGTAATACAAGCTATCAAAAGGAAAGGAAAGCAAGCAATGACATAACTAGCTCATAGCTTAGGTATAAGAAATTTGTATGAAAACTTTTGGAAAATCTTTGGAGTTGTCCTTTCCTATCAAAAGAGGGAATAATTTAATTGAGTATTTTATATGTATGTTAAGAGTACTTTCCCTCAAGGTGACATCACAAAAATCCATCCTGTATATAATACTTATATTTTTTTTATTTTTAAAGTAGTTTTATGCTCTTGTCAAGCAACATATTTTTGTGCTAATTTTTACTTCGGCTTTACAAAAAAGAATGAATCAGACCAACATCCATAACATTTAATTTAATTTTTATATTTGTAAATAATTTTTTGGGGCAATTAGTTTAAACGGTACATGTTTCAGTTTAAAGTAATGCTTTTACAAAAAAATGTTTAGACAGAATTTTTTAGCAGTTGGATCCAAATATTTTAGCCACATATTACGTGTGCTTAATACATCATGTCAACTGTTATTTAAAGCCTTGAATATACCATAACCTAAATTCATTTAAAATAAATTAAATTAGCATTTCATAGGGCGAAATACATTTAAATAGATTTTTGGTTGTCAAACCAGCGGGCAAGTCACCAGGCCCCCTATTCGGAATGAACTCATACAAATTTTGAGAGCAACGTCCAATTTTCGGAACTTTCCGATCGGAAATGCATTTGTGAATAGGGGGCCTGATAGAAAATGATCACCGCCGCCTAGAGTTACTCTCGATATTAGAGGCATCACAGTAACGTTACCGGCCTTAAAGGTGTATAGACTCTCTTCTTGAAGGACCCAATGTCCTTACTATTCGATGTGAAATTGTTGACTCAATATTTTGTGGAAAAAGGGCAATGCCCTGTGTGCGTTCCTGTTGGAGATCCCAGGGCCCTCACATTTCTTGCGCAGACGTAGGCTACCGTGAGGTTTTAGTCAGTCTGACATAACCTAACTGTTTCCCCCGAGATGTTTAGGTATCCATGTAGGATTCCCTCAGTGTTATCTATGTTCGCTTTTTCATAAGACTAAATATTAATCAAACAATTAAGAAAAGAACGTAACGCGACGCATATACACTTACTTTTTGTGGTTTAATAAAATTAGCACCCCTGTTCACAAACAATACTATGAGTTTTCACAATGGACACGAAAACCTATTCCAGAGACGATACTTGAGTGGCAGATTGTCGTTTAAATTAAGTCTTATTGTTTTTGACTTGTCCTTTGGAACGCATTGAGAAATGTCTTACACCACATAGCATTTCTTCTATACTTACACAAGTATTGTTGGTTAATACGGGTATAAAAAATATAATAAACCTTTAAACCAGTATGATGACATAATCTCGCATCAGCTAACAATACTGACAAAGATTCCAAACTTTAATAACCTTCACTTCGATAATTTAAACTCAGATGTTCGCGCAATTAATTACGATGCAGTATTCAAATCGACAGTGATTAACTGGGGAATTTTCCGAGTTCCGACCGCCAAACTCAATCGGACCGATAAATCTTTAAGAACTTGGCGAATAAGATCCCGCGCAATCTATTAAGTGTCGTGTTTTACGAGATAATACATTTTTTAATCGATTCCTGATTTCGAAAGTTTTCAAGGTGGCGCCCTTTTGCTTAAAACGATTCTGAAAAGTTTTATGTTGTTATCGTTACATTTGCTTTTTGCTAGGTTATATACAGATGAATTTTAAAAATAGGCTTTCAGGGATAAATCCTTGATTATGGAATATCAAAAATGTGGATAGGAAAAGGCCATTGGCCAGGAGATTCAAAAATCTCATGTTACGGTAAATATTTTCGTCAAAATCAGCCTCGAGCCTCCTTTCAGTATTTTCGGGTATTCCCCATAGTTTATGAGCCATGTTAAAAATTCACCTGTATATTGATTCCCTTTTTAATGTTTATTCGGTTCTACTTTGAACGTTTTGAGGGAAGATATACATTATATTACGACCGCCGCTGCCATCTCCGTGTGTCTTAACCCTTATATGATAGATTTTTTTATAATGTATAATATTCAAATGCTTAGACTACAATCTCGCCTGATGGAAAACAGTGATGTGGTCTAAGAAGTGGCATGCCTGTCAAGGAAGGGCCTATTCACTCGTAACTTCAAACACCTTAAGATACCTTACCTTTAGTTTAATAGTAGCTGCCTTGTATGCTCTGTCAGCGGTGTTCTGCGCTTGACACACGAACGTTTGGTTGTGGTGCTGTTTTCTAGGCCGGAGACGGAGTATGGACCTGTAGTAAATAATAATAATTATGGTATTTTTTATGGCAGAGCAGGCAAAGGAGCAAGTAGGCCACCTGATGTTAAGTGATCACCGCCGCCCATGAAGACCTGAAACACCAGAAGTGTCAGTTTGCCGGCCCTTGATGGGCAAATAGGCTCGTCTCTTGAAGGCCCCAATGTCGTTTGGGGCACTTGTTCGGAAACCGCAGATGGAAGGCCGCTCCATAGCTTCAACGTGGGAGGAAAGAAATATACTAAAAGTACCATTTCGTTGGGTTTCGTTATTCATATTTATATACGTTTATATGTTTATATGTAAGTATAAAAATATGTAACTGGAGTATCGTTTATACGATCTTGATTAAATTTCATAGGTTAGCTTTTGCGCGCGACTTGATATGCATTATGCAGAATAAAAAATAATGAACGTGTTTATAAAAGCTACTTTGTTTTGACCAAAATAATCAAATCAACATTTAATCTTGTATAATAAATAATGTATAATAAACCGCGTTAAAATCCTTTAAAAGGTATTTTATTTAAAATGGGAAGTACTCGCGTTAAAACAAACACAAGATTATACAACATTTAATCTTTAACATTCGTAATATATATTATCTATACATATAATAAAGCAGTAACCGAACCATTTCTGTACATTGAATATTTTTTAAAAAGAGTAATTGGTATGCAATATGTATGTTCTATAGATACCAAAACCATGGTTAAATTTTTT
>LQNK01000010.1:314925-328453 GCA_001586405.1 Phoebis sennae
AAGGTTTATGATTTATACCATCAGCCTCCACTCCGCTTACTTTATAATCGGCGGTATATTGTTTTGATATAATAATGTCTCAAAATTTAATACAGAAATAAATTATTTATACCTTGCCGTATACCGTCGCCCGTCAGACATTTCTTCCACTGTGTACGTAACGCCCTGAGTTAGCACGTTGCCTTCGTTGTCCACCCATGTGATCTGTAATATAATTATCACTTACAGTCTTCAGAAGCATCGAAGAATAACATGAATTATGAATAAATATATTTGAAATAAAGAAAAAAATCTTAAAATCTATATTACTGATACATTCAAATTATTATTTGCATTATTTTGAACCTTTCATGTCCCACTGCTGGACAAAGGCCTCAAATATAGGCAAAAAATAAAATTTCAATTTTTTATCGTTATTCTTGTAAATAAACTCTTTTTTTTACGCTAAACAAACGTTTTTATATTTACTTTAAAATTTTGTTTTTGCCTTTCGGCGTCTCTAGTCTTCGATACACTCTATCTGCCCTTTATTCTCTAATCAGTCTTTAAATTTTAAATAAATAACTACCTCAGCAGCTGGTTTCCCCCCAACGGAAACGCACTCCAGATCCACATCTCTATCCTCCACGGCTTGCAGCACTGGCCCTTTCAGGATCTTCGGCGACTCTGGTGGGACCAGCACTGTTAGACGAGCGTATCTCGATCGGATGGCTGTTTCACCTGTAACAAAGAGGTGGTATTATGTTTCGTACAAGTAATATTAAGCATCGATGTCGTAAATATAATGTTTTTCTGTTGCGGTTTTAAAAATAATATTTCATTTTATAACCCTATTGTGAGAATGTGAAGATTATATAATTTTCTAAACTAAAACTTGAACAAACTCGTATTTGAGAACCATTCCAGAAAAATAAAAAATATTGTACAAATTATAAAGACATTGATTTTAAATAAAACTTATTTTTAATTTTCTTAAGCTTGAAATTTGATTTCGATATTTTATTCATAAATAATTTTGTTGTGTTATAATTATGTAATATAAAATGTCCTTTTGTTCGTCATATGGACTTTCGATGATCATGATCATTTTATTATACATTATTTACATTATTTTAGATTATTATTAATGCGAGCGAGACTTTAATACCTGGGACCCACTTAATCTTAAAACCCTATATCAAGCATAACAAAAGACAGTGGAACACTGTAAGTCAAAGCAAGGAACCGAGTCAATTTTTCAAATGTCATTACACTCTCTTTCTAAATAAACTTTAAAAGGATAAAACATTACTATAATCAGGCAAACCAATAATATCTATTTTTTTTATTTAAATAGAGAAATTTAACACAATGCCATCTAGTCTCAACTAAGCAAAGCTACATACATAAACATACTTTTTTTTAAATACATGCATACTATAGATAAATGAACACCCAGATTGTAGAAAATTACAATGTTCATTACATAGTACTTTTCTACTCGTGAGGATCAAACCCACACCCTCCGACACTCTAGACCATTGCCACATCCACTACGCCAATTGGGTCGTCGATCATTGTAAGTAGTAGGTATATCAGTATCACAGATATTACATAACCACTACAGAATTCTGAAGCCTCGAAGCCATGATAGTGACATGTTGAATGAACCAGAATCGTAAATCACCGTATGACGAATTAATATTGTGGACAATCGATTTACCATATATCAGTATTCTAGTGGTATAACTGCCTATCACTTTGTAAAGTGAACCATTTTTTAATAGATATCTTCATGTATGTTTAGCTGCTAAGATTATTTTAATGTGCACATAGTAGATAAAAATGAATATAGTGCAGTGCGTTATTTACAAAGAAAACAACAACAAAGTGTCTTCACCTTAATAGAGACATTAAGAAAAGTGTTAATGGACACATTCTTAATTTAATTTACAGTCTTTAATTTAGCTTAAATAATAATTACTAGTTAGGTTTATACACTAGACTAGACTATTGTTTCCAATAAAGAAAAAAATCAAACAAAAAATAACACGTTGTAGCTCAGTGTATAATATTATTGTATAAGTTATATTTTAATTCCTGTGAATAATACAAATATTATTGAAAAGGATTCAGTATCTCAGCCGCTATACGGCTGAGATCCTAAATGCTACTCTTACAATAAATAAATGTGAGAAAATAACTTAATATTTATTACCAAATAAAACCCACATCACACAGTAATGTGGAAATAATGTTCCATTAATATAATTTCGTTCTCTTCTTATATCCCTTGTAATATTCAAAATGTGGATACCAAAATTATTAGTTGCTATAAATACCTAATATAAAGGAGATTTTCATCAAAAAAATACGTAGGATTTTAAACAAACTTAACTTGAACACGACACATTGACAAACAAGCATAAAAATAGAAGCAAACTACGTACAAAGTAATAAAAACTTAATAAACAAGTGAACCACGTTAAAAATGCGAATTGTTGTTGGAACCACAAAATACTGGCTAAGAATTTTTAGTTTGAAACTTGCGGGAAATTCGGTTCGCTCCAAGTGCTCCTTTGAGACTATGAATTTGTGCAGGTATTTAAAAAGCGACGAATTTTCAAAACATACCGCGTATTTAGTAAAACATTAATGGTTCGCTCTTTGAGAATATTTAAATTTAAATCATCTCTAGTAGCATACTATTTGCTTTAAAATGTGCATTATAATATCATGTTCAAAAGGAAAAATGTAAAATTAGGACCACAAATTTGAGCACAAACAAACGCGGATAAAAAATTATGATCGAAAGTATCTTCAGAGGAACCAGTCCCTTAAAATCTGACGGAGAAAAAATCAAGTTTAAAATATTATGATAAAACACATGTGTTGGTTAATAAATATACAAATATACAATAATACCCACATCAAAATTAGATGACATCATACATTAATATTTTAACAAAATAAATGAAAACATTTCTTGCCATTAGTGCCTTATGTAAAATTTAAAAGAAAAAAAATTCTATACAATTAATGTCTAATTATTAACTAGTTGAATCATGATATGACGAAAAAACGTATTTGATGTGCAATATAGATGTTTTATAAACTCTAAAAAATAGTTACTTTCGTTTGTAATGCTCTACAAACAATTTCACTGATGTGTATCTCAAACAGATGGTATACGCACTCTTAATGTGCTTACAATGATTTATTGTAGAGCTATGTTATATGCATACAAAACATCGTGCAAAAATGCGACCCGTCATCTTTTGACAATCACTTCATAGTTGACAAACATTGAAATCATGACATTTAAATTTATTTGAAAACATTAAAAATATCTGTATTTTACCTATGATTTCCTATCTTTTATGCTTTATTTTTATTTCGTGTATATTTTTAATATACACAAACGAATTTTTTAGCTTTCAACCAAGTTGTAACCAAGTCACCGTTGTAATGTAAAGTTCGGTTGAAAATTGTTACGTAACTAGGGGAGTGTGGATATATATGTATCCGTTTGAAATCTCAAAATTAGTGCTAGTAACATATCTATCGTTATATAATATAATTGTGTGCTTATAGATCCCGAGATATCACGTCGATTAACGGTATCAATGTGTGCCTTGCTCAAGCGCACTCTGTGGAGTTTGACTTCTGTATCTTCCTAACACATCGATTATGTTGCACAGTATTCATTTCCCATACGATGATATATGGCCCCGTCTCATTCAACACGTCACTATCATGGCTTTGAGGCGTTTGAGGATTCTGTAGTAATTATGTCATAATATGTACATGTATGTATAATATGTATGCATGAGGCAATGGTACATTGATTAAATAAACGTTGGGTTAATAATAATATAAAATACTGTATAATAAACGGCAATTAAATCCTTTAAGAAGTATTTTATTTAATATGGAAAGAACTCGCGTTAAACAAACACAAGAAAATACTATAGTACATTGATTGTTTGTAGGAATATTGCTTTCTTAGAAATTATTTAAAAAAATCATCTCAAATTTAGAGTGGGAGCACAACATTACTTCGATAGGAAGCAGTATTGTACTATGCTTTGTACAGTGAGTGGGGGCACCATAAGTCTATTCCCTTTTTATCCTCCTCCCTTTTAGCTCAATTCTTCTCTTTCTCTCCCTTTATAAATCCTCTCCTTGTCCCATTTTCAAACCTAAAGTTGACAAAGCAGCCGTGACACTGTTAACCTTGAGGCTGTTCATGAGCTGTGGTAGTCGCATTACTTTGAGAGAACCAGGCGCTCTTTTGACATGAAAAAATCATATATTTTCGTAACTCTGTCACTTGAAGCATATCATTATATCTCACGGAAGAATGCTACGGCGTGCCCGTGAGCCCCCCACAAGGTGTGTGAAGGAACATCGAGGGGTTTTAGTCCGTGCAAGTCCGACATAACCCGGTCGTTTCCCCAGACGGCCGGGTATGCGAAGGCATTCCCCCTCGTTAAAAAAAAACAATATCATTATATCGCCAAAGAAACCACGTTCATTACATATAAATGGCGCTTCACCTCCGCAAAAACAACATGGCGTCAGCCTTTATTCAAGTCTATCAAAACATTCTAATCCGGTTAACGTCTAAGAAACGAAGCCTTATTTCATCATTAGCGGCTCTAAAGTCAATGTCCGATGGGATTAACAATTACGCTTTGTTTTGAAAATGTTTCGAGGCATTGACATCTATGAGAGTTCATTATAAACAATTGATTCAATTAATTTCATCGTAACGCTGCTACATCTATATTGTATGTAAAATATAGACGGGTTTTTACAACACTTATAACTCGAAAGCTGCTGGACCAATTCAGTAGGAAAGTTGCAGAGAGATAGCCTAGAGATACCAAGAATAAGGAAATAGGATTCTTTTGATCCCGGAAATCCTACAGGATTGTGCTAAAACGTGGGGCACAGCTAGTTCTCAATATTAGCTCCCTACTAATTTGGATCAATGTAAACAGAGCATAGTTAACTGCGGTGGAGACATTATGGTAGATAACATAAGTGGACTCTCTATTCCTTTACTCTCATAACCCAGTGGGACGGCAGACCGCCACCACCAAAGGGAGATCAGGCGCAGGACCAACTGCGATACATACTCTCCGAGGCATAGGGGCACAACACCGCCAACTTCTTGACTCATACTGAGATTTCAGTCCTAAAATCCCGATAATATTCTTATTTTTCGACCCCATGCAACCACTAGACCAACGACTACATATATAGCAGTCAACACACTGCATACATAATGATATATATTGTTAACATGTAATTCCCGATCGTTTCTTTCTTTATCCCTTGCAAGCAAAACATCTGTAATTAGCACTATATAACTTACCTACTTATATACCTGCTACTAATATTTTTTGAATTTACCATCTCTCTGATTTTGGTGATGATTTTTTGTTAACTATACGATGTTCTTTTTATATAATGATACTAAACAAAAATAGGGTTTTACGTGTCTTCATGTATTAAGGCTAAATAAATTTAACAATATACGTAACTACTTCAATTCAACTGACTTCATTCAGTAATTGACCATTAGCAAATCAACTTCACACCTCACATACATCCATATATTGATAGTAAATTTATTTTTCTTTATTTAAGACCTTAGTTGACTGCAAAGCGACTATGTCGGTCTATAAGGACACAGATAAACAGTTAAATTATAAATTATACACATGCCTTAATCGCGAGCCTGTACAGTGCCCTAGCTTCCCTTGACAAAGGGAATGCTAGTAAAATATTGTAGTGAATAAAAATACGCCTTGAGCGATGCGTACTAGAATATTTTTTTACAGATTTCATACACAGACGTTGTTTTGCGTTTTTATCTAGGATATTTCACAAAAACAGAATGCTATTGGCTGTACAAAAATAGTTGTGACAGTGAACGAACAAAATCAACTGTTGGGTGTAAATCCTGAAATATTTGTCGACCCGATTGGCGCAGTGGATGTAGCATTTGTCTATTGCGCCGACGGGTGTAGGTTCGTTCCCCACGAGTAGAAAATTATAGTGTGATGAACATTGTAATTTTCATTGTCCGGGTGTTCATCTATAGTATGTATGTATTTACAAAAAGTATGTTTAAGTATGTCTATCAGTTATTTAGTTACCATTGTAAAAACTTTGCTTAGTTTGGGACTAGATGGCGTAGTGTGAAAATTCCCAGAATATTAATTAATTAATTTATTTATTTTGTTATTTTCATGAAGCAAGGGCCCTTCGTTCATAGATAGTATTTCACCAACAAACTAGGCGTTATGTGGACACTATAAGACTTAACTAGTGATGAAACTTGGTATACATATAGGTAAGGGTCCGGAATAACATATTGACAGTCATCTGTAACCACGCTTGCTGTAAAGTGCTCGAAACGTCGGGTTAATAATAATGTATAATAATGTGTAATAAATCGCATGGAAAGTACTCGTGTTAGAACAAACACAAAAACATCCTAAGTAATATGTAGGTTACTTTTAATTCCGGAGTTGCCACGGGATCAGAAGTTACGTGGGTGAAACCGGCTAGTATTTCATAAAAAAGGATGTTTTTGTTATAGATATGACAGTATCTCACAAACAAACCGGCGTTGTTCGACACTATGAGACCTAACGAGTGCTTTTGGCTGCACAAACAATAGTTGTGACAGCGGACGGACAACTTCAACTGTTGTGTTGTGTAAATTCTGATGCCGTGTGGGCAATGTCATAAGAGTATAAGAAAATAAATATAAATATATAGTCATTTAACACTATGCTATCTAGTCCCAAATTTAGATAGTACTATGGAAACTAGATAACTGATAGATTAAACATACTTTTTTTAAATACATACATACTATAGATTAATGAACACTCAGATAGGAGAAAATTACAATGAACATTGTATTTTCTCACATGATAAAATTATGATGTTCATCACACCATAATTTTAATGTAAAACCATATCCTCGTATTGCTTTTAAATAATGAGCTTAAAATGATCATTAATCCCCTCCCCTTCCTTTAAGCCGGCAAGGATGAAGTCAGTCACTTAACATCAGGTGAAATGCATGATGCCCTTGCCTGCTCAACCTTAAAAAAGTTCCGTGATCATATTATTATATCCCAAAATAAATAGAATCATAAGGCGATTATCTTAATAGATAAATATGACTAACATTTCACTTGCGCCAGATCCAGAAGCCACGTAGTACAAGTTTGTGTGCTCTGACCGATTCAAATAGCCCTTTCTTTGCTCTGCGTTTTTATGATTGTACAGTTACATGACAATGGGGAGAATACTACTGTGCAAACAATGTTCACTTTGCAGGGACCTTCCGGAATAAATTTTAGAATACAGCAAACTGTTGCTAGAACGAGAGTATAAAAGTGGAGACTAAATGCCGAATGGATGCATCAACGCCGAGACAGTTTTCACGTTACCTAATAATCAAAATTAAATAGTAGTAGACTCAAAATTGACAAGGTTCATATACCTTACTATACTCCAAATTACCCTGCAAAAACATATCTACTTTCACGTCAATAACTTATCTTAAAGGAAGTCGTTAATTTTCCTTTAATTTCCACAAAACATCACAAAGGGAATCCACAATATCGCGAGATATTTAACTCGTTATCATTCTGAATACTTAATACAATTAGTAAATGAGGGGGAGAGGCATTAGAACAAGTCCAACATTACTAAGTCACAAATTGTACCAAGCTTGCATTTGAAAAGTTATCCAAGAAAATGAAAAATTAAAAAGAGCAATAATTCTCCAATTTTCCAAAACACCTTGAAGTATACATGCGGTCTACTTATACTAAGTTAAATACAGTTGACATTATTTTTAGCCGGTTTGTAATGAGCGAGAATAAGAACCCAAGGGAATTTCTACAATCGTATACTAGTTACTGACTCATAAAGGAAGTCGTTAATTTTCCGAAGCCATACCAACAAACTGTCACAAAGGGGATCCATAATATTGCGAGATTCCCCTCGTTATCATCCTGAATTATTCAAGAGCCGATGAAGACAACTATGGCTTTGTACGATGTAAGGCTTCCAAACCATTTGTTTTGGGGTGTTAGGAAGATATATTTGGGATTTTAAATCTGTTAAACGTGGTTAACGCGTTTTGGATTGAAGGTGAGATGACGTGATTTGGAATAAAATGTGAATGAATGAATGACTTTATTGTTATATGTATACACACATTTATACACAAAAAATGTGAAGGTTCATTGTAGTCATTTGCGTTATTCTGATTTGTTTTAATAATTTTTTTAGTACTCTTGTAGTATTTTGTTAAGAAGCTTAATAGAAGCAGATTCTTCTATTAAGCTTCAAGAATATTTTAAAAGAGCTTCCTTCAAATGAGAAATATTTTTTTCAAAAATTCGATGACATTTCTTGTAAGACACGATATTTCTTTTAAATATTTTAATTAGCATTTACCCATGTATCCCATGAAACTTATAATTACTTGAACTTACGAACATTATAACTTAACAAAGTGACTAACAAACTTGTTACATATAAGTTGAACTCTGCGCTCGATGAGATATATCACAACTTGTTGTATTCAAATGTATGGAAACTGCACGACATACATAATCTTACTTACTCAGTCATCTGTACTAATACTTGCTCCTGACTTGGTCTTTATAAATTGAAATTTAAGAATTTTTATCGTTCCAGATGTTTTTCAGGGATTGTAATGTGTGATAATACTACAAGTTTTATTTATATGTTTATGTAATACTAGTTCCGTGCAGTTTTGGTCCCATAGTATAATGTTCCAGTAATAGAGCCTATAACCTATTTAGACACAGACATAGACATAAACATATCTTTTTTTGGCATCACAAAGAAAAAAAATAGTAGCAAATATATAGTATACTTCATTTGGTGGCGTGATGCCAAAAAGGTTATTGCGGTTATGGTTTATCTAACACGACAACTCTTTTCAAATCGCACCAGTGGTTCCTGATAATATAAGCGCGTTCAAACAAACAAACTCTTAAGCTTTTTATTATAAGTAAAGGTCAGTGTGAAATCGATACTTTTAATTCGATTCCAAGGAGAGGATATTGTCTATTCAAAATAAACAAGGAACATCCTAAACATTAACCCGAATAATTAAAAAATATTTGTTTTATTTTAAATGTTGGTGGTCCCTTTTTACCAACTTCCAAAAACGATGACGTTCTCTACTCCGGGCGGATTTTTTTATTATTTCTTCGTTGGATAGAATATGCCAACAGGTCACATTTAAGTTACTTAGTACTAGGGGGTAGATTTAAAGTGGGGCTGAATATTTTTTAATAAAATTCCCTACTTGTATAATGTATTTAATAATCGCGTTTATAAAGAACTATTTCAGAATGTAAACACGCTTCACCTTTTTAATATGTTTTTGCTAAAAAATATTAATATCCTTTGTCTCGAGAAAGTTTCTAACGAAGTTACCCTGTTCACAATTTTGCTAAAGAAAATTAAACTTTGTTGAAATCAACTTAAAGTTGTTGATTGAGTTATTTGCTTCGGAATGCCTTCATTCTAATTTGTAGCATGACAAGGCCTTATAATATAATATTTTATTTTGATAAGAAATTGTAAAAAATACCTAAAACTAAATATAAAAATACTAGCTGTCCCGTGTGAATTGTTTCCTCTGCATTGTATTATATACAACATGTCCCAAAATTCAACGATAATACGGCACCAGGTAGTGGGCCTACTCATAACTACTTGAGGAAAAATAAAATAAAAGTTCAATCTAACTTACTTTTTAGATTCTAGAAAAAAATTGATTTGCTTCAAAAATGTTCACCTCCTAAAACATTTTTTGTTACCATGTCCACAATTTTACGTCATTATACATTTTCATACATACATACTATAGATAAATTAACATCCAGAAAGTAGAAAATTTCAATGTTCATGACATCATAATTTTATACTCTTAGGTATCGAACCCACACCCTCCGGCGTAATAGGCCATTGCTCTATCCATTGCGCCAATCGTATTGATCTCTAGCCCTGGAATTTAATGCAAGCGAAGCCGCGGATAGAAGCTACAATATGTATTAAAAACTTTGAAAATATGAAGAGCCTTTTAGCAAAAACAATACCAATTCAAACTAACCCGTCCCTTTTATTATATAAACATACTTTTTGCGGTATCGTTTACATGTGTCCAAACATTTTAGCGGAAACAGCAAAAAAATAAAAGGTTCAAAAATTGAATATTTATGTTGGCAATGTAAACATTTCTGTGACACGTGCGTTGAAATTATTTGACATGGTTAGAATATATATTTGATGAATAAAAATTATTTATGTTGTAGCTTCTGTTCGTAATTTTGTGAGCGTATACTAGAGTGAAATGTTAGTTGATAATTAGAAACTACCTAAACTATCAGCAAACTAAACTTTATCACAATTTATTCAACCGTTTGCGAAATTCATATCAATTTAACAAACTTGTAAATCTAACGGAATAAAAAAAACGTCTGGATATGAGGATGTATGTATGTCTGTTTGTTATTCTTTTACGCAAAAACTACTGAACCGATTATGATAAAACTTGGTATACATATAGGTAAGGGTTCAGAATAGCATATAAGCTACTTTTAACTTCGGAGTTGCGGGATCAGAAGTGATGTGGGTGAATACGCGGAACGCGGCTAGTCTACAGTAGAATTATACTAGCTGATCCGCGCGGCTTCGCTCCCGTAGCATAATGTTATGCATATAGCCTATAAAATATAGCCAATGTTACTCGTGGATTATGTAGCTTTCAAATGGTGAAAGAATTTTAAAATCGGTTTAGTAGTTTTTGAACCTATGCAATACAAACAAACAAATCTATCCTCTTTATAATATAAGTATAGATAAGACGCTTTCTTTCATTTTCTATTACCACAAAATAATAAAACCATACAAAACATAACTTCAATACAAATGCGGCACATATATCCTCACGAAATTATACCGTTCCCAACTTTCGCACGTAAGTCATAATGGCAATTTTTCTTATTTATATCGTATCGAGTAGTTCCGAGAAACTATAACAATATATCTATAAATAATGAATAAGGTGAGATACGTATATCGTATACGATAAAGTGCCTTCAAAAGATTCTATTTTACAGCACGTAATTATCAGATTTTGTTTGTATAATAATTACTCTCATTCTTATTTTTTACTCTTTCATTTCTACCATAAATGGTAAAATAATAAATATCATACAACACACTTTCAACAACAATTTATAATACATTTAAATTAATATATTTCGAAGAGTTTTCGAAAGGAGTTCTACCTAAATCATTCTTTTGTTTAACGCTATTTTATGTAACGTATTAATGTAATGATACGTGATCTATCGTATTGTTTTTTGACTGAGTGAAGCCGCGGTCTCAAAGTCCAGATTGTCGGGTGAATGTATCTTTGTATGTTTCATACGCGAATACAAAGAAACAGCTGAGACAAAAGAAAATATCGAGTTCGAAGATGAGCGCAATCGGTAGGGGAGTAAAGAAGATAGGGTGGGTCAAATAGGTGAATATTTGTCCGACTATATCTAGAGTATGGTTTACCCGGTGTTGATAAAATTTTGTAAGGAAATAGTGTAGATAAAGAAAAATCTTAAGCACAAAAATGCCAACTCGTCTATAGTTTTATTTGCCACGATAACTATAATACATACCTTTAGGTCCAGTGCTGACTTGACACTGATACATGGCATCATCGTCGAGTATCACGTCTCTGATATCCAGCGAGTAATCTCCTGAAACAATGGATCTGAATTAGTACTAACATTTTTTAAAAAAATAAGGTCGAATTGATAACCTCCTCCTTTTTTAAAGTCGGTTAAAAAGTGGATGAAAGTATCAATAAAGGTTGACATTTAAATGTTATGCGTACATTTCATGAAATGATCAGACTAATTTAAAAATGTGATCATAAAATATATATGCTGTAGGTAGAGATAAGAGAATAAAAAGCAGATGGAGTGCGGCCGAAGACTCGAGTGACGCCGAAAGCAAAAACAAAAATGTTCGTCTAGTTTGACACAACACGTCACGAAGGCTTCGTAATTTTCAAATTTCACTCACACAGATGCAAGTGTACGTTCGTGTAGTGTCGTCACTAGAGTCTTCGGTATACTCCCTCTGTCTTTTATTCTCTAATCTGTGGCTGTAGCAATATTGAGGCGAACAATATTGAAACAGTAGCAAAAAGGATTTAAAATATAAATTCGCATTGCAGCTGTGCATTCATTTTCATATACACCGAAAATTTTTCAGCAAATAAGCAATTAAATTATCAAACCTATATGATAATATACTTTCAAACAGTAGCATTTTTTGTGTGTTTTAACGTGAGTACTTTGCATATTGTATACAAATACTTTTTAACGAAAGACTGACCGACGTTTGACTGAGTCACCCGTGACCACGCTCGCTGTAAAGTGTTCGAAACGTCAGGTTAAATAATAATGTAAAATAAACCACATTTAAAAAAACTTTAAAAAGCACACGCTTAACCACCTACTATAATATGTACAACACATAGAAAATATTTTCATCTTTTTGTAACTCGTAGAACACGTGGAAAAAAACAAAGCAATCTTGGCTTAATTTGTAAATAAAACATTTCAATAAGGTACTACAGCTATGTGGTCACAGCCAACCCACCAATATAGAAGTATTTAATGGAAATGAGCATCAGGCACTGATTTGTTTGTAAAAGTACGAGAAATGATGCCATTTTTGTAAATATATACAAACTATAGATCAATAAGCACCCAGACGGTAGAAAATTACAATCATCCCTCATCATCTCATCGTAATTTTCTACTCGTGGGGATCGAACCCACGCCCACCGGCGCAATAGACTATTGCAATCCACTGCGCCAATCGGGTCGTCCAGAAATATAAAAGTTTGGAAAACATCCAGTCGTCCTACCTTCTTCGTCACTTCCAACCATCTTATACCGCTCATAACCAGAGAGGTGTCTGTGAGTACCGAGCCCGAAGTCATCTTTTGTCCACTGCAACTGCCCCACTTTGTTGACTACGCGACAGGGTAGTATCACCCTGGATCCTACTACTGCACTCTGTAAAAAAAAATATTAAATTTAAACGAAAGAATTTTTTTTTATTTCTAAGAACTATGTGTACTATGTTCTTGGAAAAGGTTTAGCTCAGCATAAGTTGTGATCATGCAACCCCAACACTGATGAAAAAACATCATAAATTAGAATTGATGCTAACAACAATTTTGCCAAGACTCACTTTGAGTCCCTGCGCCAAAGGAGTAAGTAAGTCAGTAAGTAAGTAAGTACATGTAGGGGTAGTCTTAGTTAGTCCCCCTTCCCTCTTCTCTTTTGGGAACAATTTTACTTCGTTACTAATGTTGCAGCCATGGGAGTTTAGACTGATAAATTTATAAAAAGATAATTATTTTATATTCTTATAAGTTTTTATAATGCTT
>LQNK01000010.1:328924-342510 GCA_001586405.1 Phoebis sennae
ATGAAAATGGTTGGCGTACTGTGTTCTTGGAGAAAGATTTATCAATCATTAGTTAAAATTTACGTCTCAAACGGCCTGTTATATAAAATTAATAATGAAAATGATGATTGACTAATGTAATAAAATACTAACATAGTCATAATATGCAACATTATGACTATGTTAGTATTTTATTACATGGATTTTAGACTAGTATAATTTTATATTTTTTATATTCAGGCTATTTATACCCACACTTTATGTTTTATAATGCTTGTAACTATTGTAAAATCTATTTTTAACGTTTTTCCTCACAAAACATTTGCGTAAAGTTTTTGTCAGTTTCAGGGTAGCGTGGGGATTTCAAACTATTAGCCGTTACAAAAGTTTCGCTCACGAGGATAAATCTACAAATTCGCAATTAGTTAACTAGATTCTAAAGGTCCGAAGGCTAATAAATAAATCAGGGGTCCCGCAGGACGGCCCAAAAATCAAAGTTTCGGACCTCCGAATATTAATTTAGGAAATTTCGTTCCATAAATCAGAGTCTGACATAATTCTTGGGGTTTCTCGTTGACTCCAATGCATAGTAAATATCGACTGATATTAAAAATTCCTTGCCTCTAGAAAGTTTTGATCAAAATGTTACGGTGTTGCCACACTGTTGTTAGGATTTTCTATTGAAATCAGTTCGGTGAAAATTCTTTTTGAAAAGGTCATGTATTTTTAGTAGCAATAACTTGATTAATTTGTATCGATTTAGCTTTATTAAAAAAATATAATATGTGCAATTTGGATGTTGGCGTTAGTCATGAATTCACTGAACGGATTTTGATGAAATCTCGTATACAGGTAGGCTATTATCTGGATTATGGAAAACCCTGTAATTGTCTTTAAATTGCCTAAGTTATTGATTGATCACAAATGAAGACTCGAAAAGACGCAAGTATCAAAAGAAAAAGTAATTTAGGAATATTCATTTCTATATTATGGTGTCCCTTTTCACCAACGATTTCTGAATAAAAAATGATCCCTCATCTCTTTAAAAGCGTTAAATGGATAAGGGAGCCAGGGATACCATTAACACCCATAAAAACCTTACCATAACAGAGTAAGAAAACTCCCCCAAAAACTCTAACAATACCATTAATTTCACCTGCAAATAAAATAATTGGTGTCCTCAAATAGCAGGCCCAAAATAATTGTACTCCCAGGGAATTTGAGGCGAATTTATCGGTAAAATGACGAAGCTTAATCAAATAACTCGGCGAGGGCCGGTATTTCGTTTACTTAATTTGATTTCATTATGTGAAAATCTAAATATAGGGTAGTAAATTGCTGCATTGTTTGCGCAATTGGTTAATCGTGAGACGGTGTTGAGGTATTAAGATTTACGAATAGCGTTGTAATAACAATGTTTGGTCTGATTCCTTTCTACTATTGATCTCCTTGTTTACTTTATGCATTTCCTTATTCTGACCACG
Source organism: Phoebis sennae (assembly GCA_001586405.1). Lineage (NCBI taxonomy): Eukaryota > Metazoa > Arthropoda > Insecta > Lepidoptera > Pieridae > Phoebis > Phoebis sennae. Next base: position 330,388 of record LQNK01000010.1, read on the forward strand.
TTTTGCACGGAAGTAAAGTTATACGATAATTCTAGTATGGAGTGTTCATGGACGATGATAGTTTTTATACCCGCATGGTCATTTAACATCTCGTTAGTTCAGTGGTAAGCGCTTTATCGTTGCCTGAGCGGTTGGGCCCTGGATTCGATCTTCGATGAAAAAAATATCAGATATGGTACCAGTTATGGTAGGGCATAAAAGGCTAATCACCTACTTGTCTCTATAAAATAACGGATTTCAATAATATCCATACTATACCCTAATAGGGGACCAGAGGCTTCACTTTTTCTTAACGATCATTATTGATCAATTTGATCAATTCGCCATCTACGATTGAATCTATTAGTTCTGAATTGTAACGTATACTATTTTAAATTTTAATGACTTAGGGAATTTAAACCATATCTAACTAAACAACTATTCAACGTACCTGATCCTGAGGTTCCAACGCGAACTTCTGTTCCTTCGCACACACACTAGTTATTAAAACAAGACACACAATCCACTGCTTCGTTACTATTAATGATTTTTTCACCGTCCTCAACAAAATGAACAATGTATTCGAACTTCTAGTTGTCACTTTCGTCCTCGTCGTTTTGAAAACTGAATCCTTCAAATCATCTTTACAGTTTTTTAACACATCGTCAACTAGTTCAACCATATCACTGTTTATATTATCTTCCATTTTGTTTTTATGTACTGAATATATAGAGCCATATGTTGGATTTATCCCGTTGTTACTTAAAATATCTGAAACAAATAAAAACAGGTTTATTAGAATTTTAATATTACAATTGCAATTGTCACAGGATCAAAGACTGGCTAATAGAATAAAAGGGCTAACAGTTGTTAGTTGTTAATGGCCGAATTCTAAGATGATACTCAAATTTTCAAAATTTTAATTTGCACCTCTTACAAGGGCATTAAGAATCTTGAATTCCGTGTGTTGTAAGATGGACTGTTCGTCTGCACGATGACGGAGTTTGAAATAAAAGTGTACAAATATTTAAATTATTAGAAGATGTTAGTTTATACGTTGTTGTAAAGACTAAGCGTGTAATAATAATGTAAAATTAAATATATATATATAACTTTGAAGAGTTCTTAAGTTACATTTTTTCACCTTCTGCGTGACTCAAATACAAGGAGGTAGAAACAACGATCTTTAAACATATCTTAAATTAAGTATCACTTGAGTATTGGCACATAAATGTTATAATTGGATGTTAGTCAAACCAGATTGCAAGATTTATATCAAGTCCTATAAAACTAGAACTATAATCAGGTATACCCTAAAAGCAAACCTATGTCACTCGGTTTATATCACACCACAAACCACAACCAGCATTAGTACTTATACATAATCACTATCATTGAAGGATATGCTTAATCAATTTCGTTAGGCTTCAAATTATCATTCATCTCATTATCCATAGATATTATAAAGGGGAAAGATGTGTTTGTTTGAATAGGCTCCGAAACTACAGGACCGATTTGGATGAAATTTTGTACAGTGATTCTTTGAAACCCCAGGACATAGGATAGTTTTTATCCCGAAATTCCTATGGTAACGATACATACGCGAGTGAAACCGCGGAGTTCGGCTATTCTCAAATATAACAACTAAAAAAGTAGCCACAATTAGTTTCCACACTTTTAGCCACACTAATAAAGAGGAAAGGTTTGATTTTGTTTTTTGTTTGAATAGGCTCCAAAAGTACTAGACCAATTTGGGAGAAATTTTCTATAGGTATTGAATAAAATTTAGATTAAGGATAGGAAAAATATAATTTAACATCATCTAAAACAAACTAGAATTATATAGTCCAGCTATTAGAACTATTATAAGGTACTTCTCGACACTCTAAAAGCAAATTGATGTCACTCGGATTACCACAACACATCGCAAACCACAATTAGCATGAATACTCATAGATAATATCTATCAATAAAAGCGCATTTACATTGATTGACAAGACCAATGCAATTCACCGGTCGATAAGTCGGATTGTGCAGAAATACGACCAATAACAAATATTATCCCAATGCAGGCATCGCATGCGTAACAGAAATCACCTGTACCTCTTAATAACGTTCAATGTGAATGCGCCTTTAAGGATACATAAAATCAATATAAACTTGAATTTTGTGATTTTTATACATATTAAGTTTTGTGCCGATAAGTTATCTAATCATGAGAAAACTAATAAGATAGGTTCGATAGGACGATCATCATTACATCATTAGCTTTAATTTAAAAAGTAAAATTTAAAAATGTCGTTAATAGGATACTTTTTATCATATCATCTATCAGACAAGAAAGCACATTAACCAGTTCTTTATGCTCTAATTGTCTAAATACACTTTTGTATGTGTAGCTCTTGCATAATTCCCATCATTAAGGTATTCGCCTAATATTATTGTAGTTGCGTTATTGCATATCAAAATTGCATTGCATATAATATCAGATTTGGGAAGATTAAATGACCATAACGAATCTCATTTACATTTATAACAGAATACATTTTATTATCAAACAAGATAATTTACTAGTTCTTAATACTGTACAGTTGTAAGCAGACATTAGTATGTATAGCTCATGCATAATTTCTACCACTGAGGGATACGCCTAACCAATATAGACTTGAATAATAGTTCGATTTAATCCGAATCGTTCGCGTATAACGGCATTGCATGTGGCAGATTTTAGGAGATTGAAGAATTTAAACGCTGTTAACGTTGGTAACTTGATCGCATGATATCGGGTGGAATTAAATTTGGGATGCAGGATAATGTTCTTCCCATGCACACTAGCTAAGTATCAAAAATTATAAGTGATAGATAGTATCATCGTAACATAATGTATCACGACGTAATTATTAGCTTGAATAGTTCGGTTAAAATTGCATTATCTAAGGCAGTTTACGGACAACCGAATTTTTAGCCAAGCTAGTGCCGATAAAATTACCGCCCCACCAGACTATCGGTGAGACACTATTGCACTGTGTTTCGTACAGTGATTTCTATCCCATTCCACTCCCAGTTCGACTCCTCTATCAATTTTCATCATTAATTCTCTCCGTATCCCCTCTACTTTACACAAGCCCCAGCATCTGCGACACTTTGACGTTGTAGATGTTCAAGGGCTGCGGTCTGCCCTTACATAAAAGAATCGAGGAAGTTAAAATGTAGCCAACATAGGATACTTTTTGTAACGAGATGCGTGCCTAATTAATCTATCAGATTAAAATTATAATGAAGTTCCTGATTCTTATTACTCTACAGTTGTAAGCACACATTAGTATGTATAGCTCATGCATAATTTCTACCACTGAGGGATACTAACCAATACAGCCTTGAATAATAGGTCGGTTTAATCTGAATCGTTCGCGTATAATTGCATTGCATGTGACAGATTTTGGGAGACTGGCGGATTTTAGTATTTTAGATGTCTGTTCCTCGATGACGTGAAATAAGGTGCACCAATTGAAATGATATTAAAAATGTAAGATGCTTTTTTCCTTGAGTACGCTAGCGATTGCAGAATTGAAAGATAGTATCTCAGTAAAGGATAGTATCTCAGCGTCTTTACATAGTCACTACATATTAATTAGAAGAAATGGTTCGACTTCAATTACATTGCTTAAGGCACATTTCGGAAGATGAAGGGTATTAAATTGTAAAAATGTTATTGACATAGGATGTTTATTATCTCAGTATATACAAACGATGTGAAAATAGAAATTGTAATATAACTAGTTAGCTCTACTATGAAGTTCTAAATACACAGTATGTATAGCTCATGCATAATATCTACAGACTTAAATAATAGTTCGATCAAATCCGAATCGTTCGCCTATAATTACATTGCATGATTTTGGGAGATTGTGGAGTTGATTATGAAGGATTTTGTCGGTTAACGGGTTCAATTTATACTGAAAACTTTTTGGGTATAGTTTTTTATGTGAAAAAAAATCTGTATACAAACAATTATATCATAATAAGATTAGGAGAATGTTTTATTTCATGCATTGCTCATTAAGAAAAAAATACCTAGTCTAGTCTGGTCTAGCTTAGGATATCTTTTATCCAGCTTCACGTAGCCGAATGTGCGTTAACTTTTAACAATTTACGTAGTCACTTTCAATATCTTTGTTTAAATTGTTAGCATCTATATAAATAAAACTCAAAGGTGACTAACTGACTGACTGACTGACTGAATGACTGTCTGAATGAATGACTGGCTGACATAGTGATCTATGAACGCACAGCCCAAACCCCTGGACAGATCGGGCTGAAATTTGGCATGCAGGTAGATGTTATGACGTAGGCATCCGCTAAGAAAAGATTTTGATCAAATCCCACGGAAACGGGGAAAAACACGGGGCACAGCTAGTATTACTGAATCATCCTAGGCTCGGACTGATTAGAGACATAAAAATAAACGTATCTTGAAAACGGTTTCATTTAAACTAATATTAATAAAATCCCGAACAAAGGAGAATAGAGTGAAATAATTATATTTAAGTGGATAACGAATCCTTAAGATCCGCGATACAACATTAAAACTAGTTAGCGCGTAAAGCTATATTCGGAAAGATAATATAATGTAAAATACTAAATTGTAGACCTTAATTTGCGTATACTTAGCGCTTTTGCGGTTGGTGAACGGAAAATACTATTTTCCTTTTCGCTCTTATAAGGTTGTACCTTAATGTTTTCCCATTTTTTCAGGGTACCTAAAACTTCCATACCTCGACTGCTCGGTCGGCGCAGTGACGTCAGTGTCTATTGCGCCAGAGGGTGTGGGTTCGAGCCCCACGAGTAGAAAATTATGTTGTATGTATGTATTTACAAAAAGAAAGTAGAGAAGAAAGTGTATGTATGTCTATTGGTCATCTAGTTTCCATAGTTCAAGATTTATTTAGTTTTCGACTAGATGGCGTTGTGTTAAATGTCCAGAAATATTTATTTAAAAGGTAAAAACGGGATCTGTCTGTCTGTCACCATACAGTATCTCATAAACCGTGATAGTAAGAAAGCTGAAATTTTCACAAATTATGTATTTTCGTTGCCGCGATAACAGCATATTTCATGTATTTTATTAAAATAAATTGAATGCAAACTATTTTACATGTTTTATACCATTATTTAAAACTAACACTTCCAGTTTCATAAACATAGTTTAGAGTAAGGTAAATGTATCAGGAAAAGGTTAAGCTGGCATACGCTATGTGTAAAAGTTGCTAATAAAATAACGAAAAAAAAACATATTCTATAAAAAACTCCATAACAATGAACATGAGCATAATATTCTGCACTATTTACCTGTATCTTTAATGAAATTAGAATTTAATTTATTCCAAACACCAGTTCCGTACACAAAACAAAACAAAAACATATTCTATAAAATGAACCTTTCTCTATAACAATGTATGATCATTATTTTTTTTTTCTTTATATGTATGATCATAAAATGTATTTTAAGCATTATTTCTTACTATTATCTTTAATTATATGAAAATGAAATTCGCTTTCCAAACTCGAGTTCCGTGTGTAGAGTATAGGGGCTGCCAATTTAGCAGAATTCTTGAAAACTTCGAGCGCATTGAGTGTAATATTCACTGTGAGAGAAATTCATACTTTAATATTTAACAAGGAAATTTAATTTTACAAGACTACGAAGTTTTTAAGCCTGTAAGTAGCGGAATTAAAGAGGGATAATGTTATGATCGTGGATGTAGTCCTACTACTATTATAAAGGCGAAAGTTTGTAAGTATGGATGTATGGATGTTTGTTACTCTTTCACGCAAAAACTACTGCACCGATTATGATGAAACTTGGTATACATACAGGCAAGGGTTCAGAATAACATATAGGCTACTTTTAATCCCGGAGTTGCCACGGGATCAGACGTTACGCGGGTGAAACCGCGGGGCGCGGCTAGTACTTTATACTTTGTATTAATACTTCTTGATGGAATAACATATTGAAATGAAATGAAATGAAATGAAAATACTCTTTATTGCACACACCAAGAGAAAAAAGTAAAAGTAATAGGCATTTATTAAGATACATTCTCTAATGAAAATGTACAAAAGGCGACCTTATGGCTACAGAGCCATCTCTTCCAGGTAACCGGTGCTTAGGAAAGACAAATATTAAAAGAGACAGTTAACAGTAGGTGGCGTAAAATTATATAAAAAAAAAATAATAATAATAATAAAAACTAAGTTTTAACACTTAAGAGACTAATAACAAACAATCAAACGGACTATACATAATATTATACATATACTAGATAAAATAAATATAATACAGAAACTACATACAATATAATAATATATATAATACGAGAAGGAAAAGAGAAAAAGAGAAAAGTCATCATTTGAGTGAAGAAAGGAAGAAATCATATTGCTTTTATATAAAAAACAAACACATTTTTTTCACATTTTTTTCCAATGTACCGACAATAGATTGATTAATTTTATTTAATTTTAACTACCTGACGATTATGTACGAAACCGGTCGTGTTTAAATATAAAAACATTATTGTAAAAAGTGTTAATATAGCGGAATTGAAAGTATAAAAATGTGTTTGTCTTTATATAAAAATGGATGTGGTAATTTGACTTCTTTTGCCTTTTTAAACAAATTGAACTAGCAAAGGATACACTTTACATGATTTAATACGGTAACAGAATTTCGTGCACCTTTAATTATAGGTCAAAAATAGAATAGAATATAATAACTCTTTTTTATACTAAAATGTGCATTAAATAACACAGTATCAAATTACAAACTAGGAATGTACAATAGGTCGCCCTATAGCTTAAAGCGAAGCGAAGCGTAAAGCGATTTCTACCAGGCAACCTTGTTCAATACTGATATGATAAGAAATTTTGAAACTTATAAGCCGCAAAGAACTATTACGGCTACTATATTTGACCCATATTCGTTAAGCCTTTTTTGTCGATTTCAGAAAAAATATTCATAGAATACCTCCGAGAGCGACCAGTCCAAAATTATTAATATTAACGAGATTTTAATTCAGAATGTGGTCGAAATTGTATCAAATTTTACCTGAAATTCGTCGTGAATCTATACATATAATAAAGGAGTAACCGAACCATTTCTGTACATTGAATATTTTTCAAAAAGAGTGATTGGTATGTAATATGTATGTTCCACAGATACCAAAACCATGGTTAGAATTTTTTTTTTCTGTTTGTCTGTTTATCTGTTTGTCTGTTTGTCTGTTTATCTGTTTGTATGTTCGTCAATCACGTAATAACTACTGGGTAGATTTTAATAAAATATCACATGCTGATAGACCAATATTAGGTTCAACTTATAGGCTACATTTTATTTGAAAAAATATTTTTAAGGGTGACTCTACATACATATAATCGGAGGGTAAAAAAATAAATTCGCTAATACATCATTAAATTAGTAGCCCACGCGTGCGAAGCCGCGGGCGGAAAGCTAGTCTTACAAAAACAAATATAACTAACATTGAAATTGAAATTCCAAAAACTAAAGCAGATTATCAATACGAGACATTTTAGCTGACTTTATTTAGGTATTTAGTATTTACATCGATTATAATATTCATGTTTTTGAGAACTTGCCAACGTCTAGATAAAACATAAACAATAGCATACCTACCCAACATACTCGGAATCGACATATAAGAAAATAAACCTATTATTTCATACTTTTATGTGAGCCTAAGGAACTAAAAGAAACTTAGGTCACCATTTTTGTTAAAAAGTTTTATTTAATTTTAATTTACCTCATATTTACTATTCATTAAATAACACGTATCCAAACATACAAACATTTATACTAAGATTATAAAATATTAGTGCCTATTTTGTACACATCAAAAACGCCATAAAATTAACTAGCATACTTCGAAAGTCACATTTATGGAGGGAAATGCGATCGTAAAGAAATTCACTCGTTACACGGAAGCCATCGTTATGCGGTTACAACACTTTTTTCAAGCATCTGAACAGAGCTTGCCAGAGACGTATTGACTATATTTCTTTTTTGTTTGTAAATTTTGTATCAAAAAACATGAGCTTAAAAATTATAGTAAAAAGTGATCGGTATTTAAACAACTTTTCATGAAAGTAATGGAAAAACTTTATGCTATTTTATAATTCTAAAATAAAACCTAGCGGGCTACCTTAATTTTTATTGTTATAAAATACAAAAGAAATATATTCTTAGACTTTTTTAAGCATCTATGAAGAGTTAGCTCTACAGGGACAGGGAGGAAATTTTACAATATTTTTGCGTTGACAGACAGATTTGTAAGAACAATAGTTAACAAAACTATTAGACGTTTAAGTACATTTTGTTTCATGCGTGAGATTAACAAAAGCGTTAATAATTCACTTTATTTTGTTTTATATTGTGATAATAACTGATACAATTGCTTATAAGCTTAAACCTATTATCATCATCAACATAAATGAAAATGTTAGCTTAAATAATATAATGTCTGTCATTAAGAGTTTCTTAACATCATTTTATTTTCTCATTCGTTTAAAAGAGGTATAAATACCATTCTGTGTGCAATATAAGATCGTCCAAATATCCATACCGACTCCATTGGGTGGAGCAAAAACCTCCGATTTACCAAACCAAAACGAGATCTCCAATTCGAGATGGCCCAGCGAATATATGTTTGTATGATTTTATATTTGAATGTTACCCAGTGAAACCAGTAGCGGAAAGAAGGAGATCTGCTAGAAGTGCTTTATCAAACACACAAACTGAGCGTGATATCAAGTGAAAAGTCTTTATTTATTCATTACAACGTGACTAGTCTAATTTAAAACAGGAATAGGTAAAGATGAATGAAGTACCTTGATATATTAAAATGAAATTCAAGTCCGTCCCTGCCCTAAACAGTACGACAAATGTGGTTACATTAAACAGCGAAGCCTCTTACTTATGTAGAGCACTTAGCGACCGAGTTTTAAACTTTACAACTTAATTCGATCAATTTACATTTAAATTATTTAATGAGGTGTAAAACTGTCCCATATTTTAACTTCACTATAAAGTATATGCGTTTTCTAATGGGATAATATTTTTATATGTTTTTTATGACATACCGGTGCATATTTGCATTTTAAAGTGAAATACTTTATTGTCATCGCTCTGAATAACGATTTGACTATAAGTAGTTAACCTAATTTTTAAATAAACAAGTTTTAAGATTATTATCTTAGAAAGAAAATCTTAAACGCATTTTGTAAGTGAGACATGAAAGATTGTACCATTACAAAATTGGCTAGACTCACACCATAGAAACACTGTACCACTACTGTAAACCTAATAGATTGATGAAAAAATCAACATTATTAATAGCTAGCTTCGCTAATCAACATTGGATTTATCCAATACAGATAAAAGTCTATCTGTGTATGAAATTTTATCAGTATATGTCCAGTAATTATGGCATGTTAGACACATAGACATCTCAAATTCCCGTTTTTTCAAGGTTGCTGCAATACTTATAGTATATAGGGTGTTATAGGAAGGCAATGGTCAAACCACCTATGCACATTTCCTAAAAAAACACTTCACAATAACCATTTAATAATGGAAACCTTATCATACAGCTCATAAATACCATTTAATTAGTAATTTCTCACTCAACTATTCCCTAATATTCTAAAATAGACTCTATTACAACGCGTTAAAACTGAAATTTATTTAAATATGTTCAATTCTGGCGTGGATCCAAAACTCCACGATAACTCTTCGATAGCACTATTTGAAATTGTTAAGTTAATTTTTCAATTTAATTTCGTTAATAGATTATTTAGACGTGGAAGTTTTACGTTATTTACAATTAAATTTTGTGTTTATCTATGCATTCTTGATTAATACTTATTTATATCCCCTAATTCTTACTTTATTCCCCTACTCCACTTATTTATATCCTAATATTTTCAAGATTGCATAGATAAATCCTATATATATAGACCAGTATGTCTTTATTTCAAGACTATCTTTGTATTAGGCCTTCGATCTCTAACGGCCGTTTTCAATATTCTATCTATCTCTTGTTTTGCTTAATAAAGTCAGGCAAATCTATCTATTTGCACTTACTTTGATTTCAATACACTGTCGACGGATAGCCTGTTATGACTTTTGAGAGTCAAATGTCATCTAATCTGAGATTACATTCTATTCATAATCGTTGATACATTATTGAAAACGGCCGTTAATAGATGCCTTAAATTAGTATGGAAACTAAATATATGAATTTCCATATTATCTAAACAATTAAAAAACTTGTAAGAACGGGAGACATAAAGATTATCAGAATCAATGTCACCTTACTAATCTTTATCTTAGTAGTAGTTGCTCCAACGTGAGAACTTACAAAAAAATTCACTGACTTCCTCACACTAAACGATAAAAAACTAATAATAAAACCTTATCTTTACAAATTAGGCGTTTAAATAAGCCTTTGAAGACAAGAGCTACCGCCTTCGAAAATATATTTATATAAACCTCAAAGGTGACTAACAGAGTGACTGACTTAGTGATCTATCAACGCACAGAAAGAAGAAAGAAAGAAAAAAAGCTTTATTGCCATTTACACAAACACAGCACACACACAAGCACGCACGCTGGACGGATTAGGCTGAAAATTTAAATGCAGATAAATGTAGGCATCGGCTAAGAAAGGATTTTGATCAAATCCACGGGAACTATTAAACAGATATGTTCAGGTAAAACAGCGTTGCACAGCTAGTACTCCATAAATAGATACTTCATTCAATTTCCTCATCGAATTTTCATTGAAAAATATCCATTCGTCCTTCTATGATTCTCATAGAAAGCGGGCGTGGGTCGTGACGGGACTACGGCGAGTCAATTTCTTAGTATTTATTTAAAAGACTAGCTTTCTGCCCGCGGTTTCGTCCGCGTGGACTACAAAATTGTCTACTGTAATCTACCTTGGAGATCAAGAGAAGTCTACATTTATCATTAAAAAGTGCTGTCCAAAAAAACCTTAAAAAGATTCAATTTAATGTACCTACGCGCATTTATAAAATGTTCACCACACCTCGGGGGGCTTGGTGTAATACATAATCGAAAACTGCATTTTAACCGGTTAAGCTATTTCGGAGTACAGTGCGTACAAACGCCCGACAAACCGACAAACAGACAAAAATTCTAAAAATCATTGTTTTAAGTTTAATATCATAAATGAAATACGAAACACTATTTTCTCGAAAATATTAAATATACAGGGCTAGTCTACGACTTAATTATATGTATAGATTTCACACCGAAAGCGTGCGCAGGTTGGGCACCTGTACACTTTCGATGTGAAGTCTTTCATTTACAAATAAATGGACCTATACTTTACGCTGTGTTATGTGTGAATCAAGCATTAGTTATGTATATGTCTATTTCTGTTCTACTTTATGTAAACACATATTATTTATAGTACTAGAACTAAAATTGTATACGTTAAAAAAATAACCCCGAAGCATTTTTGAAATGTTTTCGTCGCTAAGCATATATACCACTTCCAAACATCAATCCTCGGGGCCTAACGGCCGGCCAGTCCTGTGGTTCGGACTGGTCGAGGATCCTCCTTTTTCGTTGGAGGAATAAAAACCATCCTCCACAAATATCATAGAACCACACAAAGAAAATCACCTAAAAAGTTGATGCAATACGATTCAAATTACCTTCTTTTAAAGTCTGTTAAAATTTAACGCCACGATTCTTTTAATAATTTAAACATTGAAATACTCGAATCCAATGTATTCGGCCGAATACAAATAGAAAGAAAGAAGAAAGAAAATACATTTATTTCAAGGACAAAATACTTAGAACTTAATATCTAAAACAGTTTATATCTAACAATCAAAACCTTAAAATTAATATTAGAACTAAGTAAAAAGTCTCCGAAAATAGTGAAAAAGATGCTGAATACCAAATAAATATTCGACACATCTCTTGTTAAAATTATCTTGTCTTCTGTCAGCTACATACATACAAATATTATAATCTTAAACTCGTCATGTAATTATTGATATTATCACTTCTTATCCCCTAAGCACGTTTACACATAC
>LQNK01000010.1:349969-400361 GCA_001586405.1 Phoebis sennae
CACAGGGTATCCTAGTGTGGGAGCAAGCGACTGCATGTATTTGATTTTATATGTATTTTTTTTTTTGAGAAATAAATTTATTTATTATTATTATTAATTATTTTTATATTGCTGGGCGAATAAAAGCTCACATAAACATTTCGTTTGATTGAAATTTTTACAAGAGATTAAAGAACTATTTAAAAAATGCTAACAATACAATATATTATATACGTTAATATTAGTGGCCTATATATTATACATTAATATTACTGTAGCCTAACTGATGTACTCATTTATATAACAACAACTTTATTCCTCTGCCCCATACTAAGCAAAATTTATTCTATGGAATTATAATAACCCATAAATATTTTTTGGGTAGACATAACTTTGCATATAAAAAAGCAATGCACAATTGGATATACACTTCTCCAATGTCGTCATAAAATGATATAATATGAAAATGATATAATTGAATTTATTATCTAACACCACGAAAGTTATAACGCTCATCTAAAACGCAGGGAAATCAACAAGTGAATATTAGACATCCATTCAATCACATCGCAGAAATCCCGGAATCGACATAATCGGCCTGTCTGAATCCCCTGCTATTCGGGCTCAGCTGTAGGCCATAGACAGACTGTACGACTATCACTACTAATTTTATCACTAGTCAAGCAAGGATAGTGAGTAATCTCTATCGCTCAAAAAGAAATATAACACTAAATGTATAAATATAGCCTTTTATAAACATGTATTCTCGTGTCTTGAATGCTCCAATGTCTATTTTTCCGTTACCCGCAAATACGTTAATCGATCGTAAGTATTACTACTGTTTCTTTTTTTTCTTACAACTATTACGGCACGTATGAGGCAACATATAACAGAGGATCGGTAAGAATACGCAACAAGCGATTCGATCACAGAAATCCCGGAATTGACATAATCGGTCTGTCTGAATCCCCTGCTATTCGGGCTCAGCTGTAGGCCATGGACAGATTGTACGACTATTACTTCTATTTTTATCACTAGTCAAGCGAGGATAGTGGATCAGCTGATTTTGGGTAATCTCCATCACTCAAGAACAAACTAACACTAAAAGTGCTTTTGATGGACATGTATTCCCTTGCCTTGCATGCAATAATGCCTATTTTTGCGCGGCCTGCAAATACGTTTATCATAATTATTACTCTACCATTTCTTTCTAGCCTTACAAATATGACGTCACGTATTAGCCAACATAGAAGGTCGGTAAGAATACGCAACAATTGAATATAAGACATCGATCCGATCACATCGCAGAAATCCTGGAATCGACATATTCGGCTTGTCTGAATCCCCTGCTATTCGGGCTTAACTCAGACCTTAATGCTAATCGAACTTCTACCTCTATCAATTCATATAACCTAAAAAAGCGACGTCCTTACAGTGGACAGTTCAAGAGGATTATTTGCGTTACTTGTTATAAACTGGTGACGATATAAACACCTCCCATGAATTCAGGAAAAGCTAAGATACAGGTGTTGTACCAGCCGCCGTAGATGAAGGCTCTCTTAAGGTCTCTAAAAGTCTTAAGCCAAATTTTTGGGGACTACAAAATCACAACATTTATCAAAAGTATTTAACAGTTTTTACCATGTTTCGTGTAATTTGTTCGGAATATTGGTCAGTAAATATATTTTTTATTTAAAATCAGTCGCATGATAAGAACAGGGCCTTATAAAGAACATTTTGATTGTTCAACCGCAATGAGCGGAAGAATTCTAGCTCGTATACAGTTAGTGGGCTGTGGCGTTGTGGTAAATACTTGGGTTATGTATTATCTACAGACTAAAAAGACAAACTCTATAGGCCATAAAATATATTTTATGATTTTGTATTTATCCCTATTCTTCTATTTGTTTTTTTAATTTTTTTATTTTAGAATGCTTCATATTTAATTTTGTAATTTTGATATTAATTTTAATTTTTGATTTTAGTTTTTTATTTAGATTTAATTTATTCTTTAAACTAGCGACCCGCCCCGGCTTCGCACGGGTGCAATGCTAATAAAAACCTTCCTCATGAGTTACTCTATCTATTAAAAAAAACCGCATCAAAATCCGTTGCGTAGTTTTAAAGATTTGAGCGTTCATAGGGACATACAACATGACACATGACAGAAAAAGCGACTTTGTTTTATACTATGTAGTGAAGTTTTAGTAACCCTACATCATGTAAAGAATCCCAAAATATATTTTTAATACAAACATTAAAATAATAGTAAATACTTATATTAAATACAATTTCATTCTTGTTAAATACCATCCTTTTTAACGCGGTACATTTCAGACACTTGAAAACGAGTCGATAATTTACATCGAAAATTTTTTTGTATCCTGAAAACCCTTGGAGTGTAAGTTTAACATATGTCAAAGAGATTGAGCTATATTCTTAACCGACTTTCAAAAAAAAGGAGGAGTTTATCAATTCGACCGTATTTTTTTATGTATGTTACCGCATATTATCTCCGGTATTTATGAACCGATTTGGAAAATTATTTTTGCATTCGAAAATTCTTTTTGCCTTATCTATTTTCAATTTAACAACATTTTGCACCGACTTTGTATAGATTTCAACAAAAATGAAACAAAAGTTATTTTCTTTTTAGAGCGAGGAAGTCGGTTCTATTTTTTGGATTTTTTTTATACGGGGTGTAGTCTAATATAAGTCGCGTCAGAACACAGCCTTATAAAGAACATTTTGATTGTTCGACTACAATGAACAGAGTCTAGCTCGGATACAGTGGTGTTGCGGTGACTGAGTTATGGATATTTCTACGATTACAACAATGTTACTCGACGGCTTTAGTATCTTGACACTGTATCCTTGTTAATGTTACATACCAGATCATAGGTTTTATTTATTCATATTGATATCTATTTTATGGGACAAAACTGTATCATTTTTATTAAAATATTATTTGTTGATATAATCATAATTAAAGATATAATTAATTATATCAAAGAAGATAGCCGTTTTGATTTATATGCTACGTTCATTTGGAAATAAACTTTTATTTATATGAGAAAGAGGCTAGGCAAAAGGATACAAGTTAACCCTATCTGAGAATCTGAAGATATGTTTTTAAAGTCAAAGTCAAAGTCAAAACGTTTATTTTCCAAATTGGCTTCTTTCGAGGCGCTTTTAGAACGTCATATACATTTACATGATAATATATATTTTTTTTATTTACCACCGATTCGAAAGGCTGTTAAGGAAGTAAGAAGAAAGGCTGTACTAGCTGATCCGCACGGCTTCGCTCCCGTAGCATAATGTATATACACAAAGAACATGTCCTGTTTTATATCGGTCAGCCAATATTAAACCTTATTCCTATAAACACAGAGTTAAACAACGTAAAAGTCCTTTGAAAGTTGGTAAAAATACAACATAATTAAACGTATAAATAAATCGTGCAATCACCGGAGGGGCATTAAGCGAGATTAGTGTGCACACATCTTTATCCATTAGTGTCCTGTGACAATGTGTATAGCGCCTTATATTGTGGGGAGCTTTTCATTTTAAATGTATACTATCTTAAGATACACTGATATTAATTATAGCTTTCCTGACCGATTTCGGTCATGGTGGCCAATCTCAACAGAGACTAGCCAGCTGCGTAGGAGATATTATAGTGCATAAGTGTACGCGCGAACACAGGTGCACTCTCTATTCCTTTACTCTCATAACCCGATGGGACGGCAGACTGACACGACCGGAGAGAGGTCAGGCGCAGGACCGACGGTTTTACGTGCTCTCCGAGGCACGGGATGTTGTTAATAACCACAGTACAATTAACTTATAATCTAGCTACACTCCGCGGTTTCAATCCCGTTGCTTTTGGTCCTTAGTAATATCGGGATTGAAGCCTACGTGTTATTCTGGATCCGTGCCTACTTGTATACCAAGTTTCATCACAATCAGATCAGTAGTTTTTGAGTGAAAGAGTAACTTACATCCTCATAAACTTCTATAATATGAAATAGGAAGGATGTTAGTTTACGAATGGTGAAACAAATAATACCTCCAAAAACTGAACATGAATATTTTTTTTTTCAAAAATCAGTAAAAATTCAGTATAAAGTAGGTGGTGAAAAAAAATCAGTTTACCCCACCTACTCTCGACTTTTCTTTCTTTTTTTGCAAATCCTGGCGGTTGCCTAGAAGAGATGGCCTTAAGCGATAAGGCAGCCAATTTTTCACTTAGTTCTTAGCAAATTGTATATAAATAAAAACGGATAAAAAATAAAAAGTATAATATCTATCTAAAAGCTTATATAAAGTACAAGAACTAATATAATTAAAGGTATTAATAAATCGTGCAATCACCGGAGGGGCAGCAAACAAGATTAGTGAGCACACATCTTTATCCGTTAGTGTGACATACATGTGTATAGCGCCTTATAGTGAGCTGAATAGATTAGAGATTATTCTTACTATCTTCATCAAATAATTAAAAAAAAAAACCTAAAAATATAAATATTCCTGGACGTTTAACACATCGTCATCTAGTCCCAAACTAAGCAAAGCTTGTACTATGGAATCTAAATAGCTGATAGACATAATTAAACATTTCTTTTGTAAATACATACATACTATAGATAAATTAACACACAATCGAAAATGACAATATTCACCACATCTTACGACCATTTTCAATAATGTATCAGTGATCATGGATAGATTGTTATGTCAGATTATATGATAATCAAACTTTTTCATACTTACATACAAACATACAATCGCCCGACCATCTCGACTCTGAGACCTCACTTGGCTTGAAAACACCCTTTCACAACCCTACAATATTACCTCAGATCTTAACAATATGTATTACATTTAAACCACAATTATACATCCTGACTGCCTCGTTGGTCTAGTAGTCGCATCTTTGACTACAGATAGAGTGGTCTCGGGTTCGATTCCCGGGTGGGGCCGAAAAAAAATGTTATTAGGATTTTTCTGACAAAGAAATCATCTGGATGTGGGCGGTAATGCAACACCCCCGTGCCTCGGAGAGCACGTAAAGCCGTCGGTCCTGCGCCTGATCTCTCTCCGGTCGTGTCGGTCTGTCGTCCTGGGTTATGAGAGTAAAAGGAAAAGAGAGTGCACTTGTATCCGCGCGTACACTTGTGCACTATAATATCTCCTGCGCAGCTGGCTAGTCTCTGTTAAGAATGGCCACCATGGCCGAAATCGATCAGGGGAGCTTTTTATACAACTAAAAACTTATGTACAATACTTTATACCCAAACATTTTACAAGTACATTTCGCGACTTCATTCGTATCATTTATATCGCAATCATTTAAGTTATTTTACGCTCCGCTTCGCTCAGAGAATATTATTGCGAGCTAGCATTTTTATCTATTAGTCTTAAACCACGACGTGCGCTGTCTATCAAATACCTAGACTAGACTAAGAGATAGCTATGTATTTGCGTTATATAAATGAAACCTTTATTTTTGATAAAATGAAATGACTATTACTATATAAATAAAACTGCG
This sequence comes from Phoebis sennae, assembly GCA_001586405.1. NCBI lineage: Eukaryota > Metazoa > Arthropoda > Insecta > Lepidoptera > Pieridae > Phoebis > Phoebis sennae. The sequence goes on from LQNK01000010.1 coordinate 355,503, forward strand.
GTGAAAAAAAGAATTATCTAAAATTGTCATTTTTTTAAATAAAGTGCATTTTCAAAATATATATTAAAAAGAGAATTTCATAAGCTGAAGTTCTTAAATTACCACATACTCCCTTAACAAACAGAACCATGGGCGTACCCAGGTTCTGGGCTAGGGGAGGGCAAATCAATTTTTTTAAGCCAGGCCACAGGCCATAGAGTACTACAGACCCGAGCGTGGTAGTAAAATGTTTCCACGCTTGGTCGGCTGTTTTTATTTTCAAAATAATGAAAATATATTGTACTGCAAAATAAAAATTTTAATCAATAACAATAGAGAGTAGAGAGTATACGATATCCAGGGGGGGGCAGCTGCCCTCCCCTGCCTCCCCTCGGTATGCCCATGAACAGAACACCTAGGTATGATAATGTTTTTATGTAAAAAGAATACAAATACCTGTATGTTAAGAAACAATTTTAAAGCAAAAAAATATTAAGAACGACATTATATCACATGAATAATTAATAGTACAACTTAGATGAACGAAAACATTTAATTAATAAACATTTATTCAGACAATAAACATCCACGAAGACAAAACAAATAAAATCCAAAAAGAAAACAGTAAAAACTAAAACAAAGACAAAGAAATTTTAATAATAAAAATAATATGTGTATGTTTTCGTTATTTTTATGTGTAAAACTAAGTATTTGCTGACTCAAGACTAGCTACGTAGGTAGAGAGAACCCCTACAGCGCTGATTTTCAGCATTCATTTTGAATAATTCATAATCATTAATAAACATCCAAATAATCCAAATATTTCGCTTATTATACTCAGCTGATATTTCTGTTTTTGTCTAACCACGGATTGCCTGGAACAGATCGCTTATAAGCGATAAGGCCACCCTTTTTATTTATAGTGTTAAGTTATTGTTCCTATTATTATTAAGTACTACTGGTGCATAAAATAAAGTGTTTATTCATTCATATGCCTGCAAATAAATTTAAAAACAAACAGCAAATTTCAATCAGGAAGGAACTTAAAAGCGATAGCTTCACAAAGAAACCTCCGTAATTAAAGGATCAAATAAATCGTGCAATCAGTCCGGCTCCATTAAACGAGGTTAGTGCACATCCCCGACCATTAGCGTCTTATGTCACTGTACGTGCCACGCTGAAATACCTTGTAGTACAGGAGCCGGCGAACTATTCCTTTTTCTATTGCCAGAACATGAGTTAACATGGTGTTCAGTAATTTTTCAGTAAGTTATATGGTGGTAAAAAAGCACCTGATGATGATAATGCGCATATGGGTGAATAGTCAATGACATATGCCCGTCGTAAATCCTAATATACTTGATATATTATTTTAAAACTACAAAGAAAATATTTGTTTTTCCACTCATACCTCAATTATGATAAATACTAGTGTATTGTATATTACATTACAATACATATATTATACAAGTACTTTTTGTTTCATTTCAGAATAGAATCATTTCTACAAATAAAACTACAAGCTATATTGAATTATTCTTGCCAAATGGGAGCGCACTCAAATTAAATCAATCTGACAGCATTACAATTTACAGCGTTAAATAGTTTACGCGGTATCCCATGTAATGTGTCAGAGTAACTGCTTTACTATAAACCAATACTACCCTTTAATTATTTACTTATGCTTAGGTTGCAAGTATTAAAGTTTGAATGAATGTATGTTTGTTACTCTCATGAAAAAAAACTTGATAAGATGAACTTGAATTGAAGAAAAAAATTTTCAGTTCAGTAGCTTATACATCAAAATTTTAATTATATGTATTTATAGGCGCAAACAATATATCCGTTTTCACTTAAAGAGTTAAGTTGAGTAAAATATGTAAATGATTATAAAGTGATACTAGCTCTTAGTCTAAAATCCTTGACACAGGAAGGGGCAATCGACATTCTATTCCTGATAAACGTTTTGTGGTCGTTAAAGGAAATAGCAAATTTGATAAGAATCAAAGAATTTTTCCAAGCGCTCGGGTAATTTGCTTCCCGCCGTATTATTTTGTAAGGATATTATTCAGATTTTGCGAGTTGAAAAATCTTGTTTATCTTATATTTACGTTGAATTTCTCAGGTTTATATTATTACAATTATTGGGGATACATTTTCATAAATTTGTTTGATCTTAAAATTCATAAAACCATAGTATGAAATGATAAAAATAAAGTATTTTAAATCATATTATATAAATGTAATTAATTATTTAAACACGTTATTCATTACACAGCTTCAATAAAAATGTATAAAAACACTGAGTTACTATGTACGTTATAGAAATAACATACTTTTAGTGAAACTTTTTTTAATCATGACTTTTGAAAAGTTACAAAATTCAACACCATCTCTCACACTATAATATTATGAAGTAAAACAGCCACCTGGTGTGTATTAAATTCCACTTGTCATCAAAATATACATATGTGCTCTTGCAGAAACTATTATATTGTTTTGCTGTATCAAATTCAATAATAAAAAATCTCTTCATTAATTCATTAAACCTATTCTAAAAACATGACACCAATGGATTATTTTTTGCTCATAATAGATTAAAAATAACCTATACTATACTAAACAGTTCCAAAAAATATATCTTTGAGTTAAAAATCGATTTATACAATATGAAGCTATGAGAGCGAAGCCGTGCGTAATATTATATCAATCGATTTTTAACTTTTGACTAGTTACGAGTAAAATCAATACAGCCTATATTATGTTTGAAAAATGTTTAGTTTAAAAGCGTTCATACATATTTATATTTGTTTTTTCTGCTAACTAGTCTAATTTAATAGTACACGAGGAGAAAACATTCTGCAAAAGGAACATAGACATTATAAGGCTGTATTTCACTGAGAGGCTGCGGGGTGCAATTATTTTTAATAATGTTACAAGGATGCTACATCTTTAGTGTCGTATATATTAAAATACATCATGTATCTTTTTTCACATTTTAAAACGTCACGTACTTCAATATTGAGCTGTCTTGAAATTAGAATAGCGTTATTTATTTATTAGTCCCCCTAATATTTTGTCCAGAGCATATAAAATAATCAATTAAAAATTAAAATTAATGTCAGTAAAACTAAAATTGAGACCACAATAAAATAAAATAAAAACAAATTAAAATAGTGTAGTATTTTAACTGAAAATTTCGATATTTGCTACAGTTAAATGTTTAATTCACAGAGATGACTCGCAAATGAAACATCATCTCTCACACTACAATACGTTATTAATTACATAGTTTCGACAAACATTAAAAAAACTGACAGTGACTTAATGTATACGTTATACAAATAACGTACTTTTAGTGAAACTTCTAAGGCATTCAACACCATCTCTCACACTATAATATTACGTAGGAAATCAGCCACCTGATGTGTATTAATTTTCACTTGTCATCAAAATATAGGTGTGCTCATGCAGAAATTATCTTGTTCGTGCTGTATCAAATTCAATTTTAACTCGCATTTATACTCGTTAAAACTTTTCTAAGCACAGTTATATTTTATGAACAAGTACGAAAAGTTTTTAGCAAGTTTTTTAAGTGAAATACTTGTTAATCTATATCTTTACATACATAACTCAAAGGGGATTGACAGACATAGAAATCTATCAACGCACTGCTCAAAACGATTGGACTGAAATTTGGCATGTAAGAAGATGTTATGACCTAGGCTCTAAGAAAGGATTTTTATCGAGTCCTTTCATTTAATCTAATCATAAATTTAAGCTTTAATCAAAGGGAACAGGGAAAACAGATATACGTGGGTGAAACCACGGGGCAAAGCTAGCATTATATAAAACAAAGAAGGGGTTTGCCTCAACACTCATAACTCGAGATCTGTTGGACAAATTCGGCAGAAAATTTATAGATAGTTTACGATCAGAAGAATGATATAGGATTTTAACCTTGGAAATCCCACGGGATCGGGCTCTATACGTGGAAACCGCGGGATACAGCTAGTTCATAATGTTAGTAGGATAGAAATCCCCCAATGTGCTTTATACTTTGTATTGATACGTCTTGATGGAATTGCATGTTACTTTTATATAAGGACAAACACATTTTATACTTTCAATTCCACTATATTAACACTTTTACAATGTTTTATTTATTTAAACACGTCCGGTGTCGTACATCATCGTCAGGTATTTAAAATTTTAGGAACCTGGCGATGACTATATGGCGACTGTCTCCTTCATCCTATTTGATACTAGAATTTACCACCCGCGGATACTAAGGCGTCTAAACAAAATATAGAAATACGTAAGAGCATCGCAGATTGAAAAAGATCGGGTACCCTTGATCTAACCTACAATTAATAATACCGCGCGAGCGAAACCGTGGCTAATAAACTAACTATTAGTATACTATGTATTGATATTTATTCTGCACCTACTACATTATTTTATTAATAAACACACGTGAAGGAAAACATATTCTGCAGTCTTTATTTATGTGCAGCTCCGGCGTGCAGTTAGTTTTAATAATGTTACTGTGAAGCTTTATTTTTATCATCTCGCATTTTAAAATTACAATTATGGGTACTGTATGTATTTCTCCATTATTTTGAAAAGAGCAACTTCAGTTTCTTGCCGGTTCTTCTCAGTAGACACTGCCTTCCGAATCGGCGATAAATATAAAACTCACTCTAAAAAGTAGAAAATAACTTATTTAATTTTTGTTGAAATCTATACAAAATCGGTGCAAAATCTTGTTAAATTGTAAATAGCTAAAGGCACCGACTTTGTATAGATTTCATCAATATTAATTTTCAAATTGGTCCATAAACGCCGGAGAAATGCGGTAATAACATACATAAAAAATAAATACGGTCGAATTGATAACCTCCTCCTTTTTTTAAAAGTCGGTTGGAATTAGGAATGTGTCGTATGTATATGTAATTTTCTTTAGTTTGCTTACACATCTCTCTTCAATCGTTCCCTCATAGACCGCTGTGCGACTTTGAACTTGTGGAAGTCCACACGTTCATTTCCACGTCAATATAATACTCCATAATCAAACATATACCATAGTACGGCTTGTTAAAAAGACTATTGTAGTTGAAAATTAGTATATTTAAATGATTTGTTGTGCACTTCGCAATACCTGCTTCCTCTGCAATATTTTTCCTACGCCTATGGGTTGCCTCGTAGAAATCGCCTAGAGCTGCCCATTGTACGGAATACTTTATTTTAAATTTTATAATTTGTATTCTATCTGTCTCTCTATATTTGGGGCATTATAGCCACTAATTTTCAGTAGCATATTCTATGATTTATAAAAAAAATGATTAGTTTTTCGTTTCATATTTAATCTTTTATTCACGATATTAAATTATTATTTCCCACTTAACCCTTTCACTGCTACCACAAAAAAGTCTAAATTGTCCATTCTGAACCATCCAATTCGATCCCATATTTTACGAAATGGGAAATAAATTCATAGAAAACCATAATGGGTGTAATAGACAAGAACCACAGGTAATAGACGACTACTAGTTTAGGGTTCAGTGGTGAAATATTCATTCTATGTTTTTTCTTTTTAGAATTTGTATAATATAAAATTAATAAATTATATTATGGATTAATACATCTTAAATTTAAATTGCATTAAAAAAACGCAATCTAAGCTTAATCAGTTAAGAATGTTATCATAAAAATTCATGAAAATTTAATAATAAACATATACAGGCTGAATTATTAAAATGGGTTTTCAGGAATAAATTCTAAACTATGAGGAATATAAAAAATGCTGAAAAAAATCTCAAGCCTCTTTTGACGAAAATAAAAACTGCATGTAAAAAGAAGTTGTGCCTTGAAACTTTTCTTTCTTGTATTTACTTTTTTATTATCAATAAATAATATCCACATTATTTTGTGTATAAATAAGTATCTATACATTCAGAATAGAAGACATTCTGAATGTATGTTATACTTTTTCTAATTACGTATACGGCACCCCGTTCAGATCAATACCTTAATCTGATTTCGAAGATAAACATCTAACGATCGGTCCGTTTTAACTTTTTTCGGAATCACCAAGGATGTTACAATATACATTGTATAGATAAAGCTTCGATCGTTAAATTCCTTTTAAATGTTACAGATATCGAGATTTAAATTTAGAGCGTTTACAAGTTATTTCACTTTTTACGAGTTTTCGGAAATTGCTTTTTTCGGATTTAAATACCGAATTATATTGGTAGGAACAATGGAATCTGTGTAATAATACATTGAATTAAATGTTAATAAAAAACTCAACGAAAATCATTCAATAATTAAGACGTCTGTGGTTCAAACACATGATTCATTTTTATTTTAAATCAACCTGTATTTCATAAAATACATAAATAATATTATATTATATTGATTTGTGACGAAGAATGGATGAAAAATTTAGTTGTTTGTGTTTAGATTTAATAACTGTAAGTTTTATGTGTACACTAATAAATAAATTAATAAGTAAAATGTTTTAATTGTTGTATATTTTTTAAATGCATAATTAAATGCTTTAAAAATCTCCCTACATTCAATATCTTAGGTTATGATACATGTGTATCTAATTTATACATCTCATTTCATTAGAGATATGCCTTCAATCTACACTAGCAGTTATAAATAAACTAAAGCACAAAACACATGGTGGAAATGACATCTTAAAAAATAGTAAAAATTAATTATTGTATAAAGTCAAAAAGAGACCACATGTAGTATATCTCTTAAGCCCCCTCTACACATCAGCAGCAAATGCGGACCTTATTTGCCGATGTTGTGTGCGGATGTGAACACGGGGTATCTATCCGTAGACAGCCGTAGTAGGTAATTTACGTCTGCCGAAACATCCGCCAATCCACCATCCATTAACAGTCCGCGTATGTTGCCTGCCAATGTGTAGAGGGGGCCTTATAATTCATGTAGTACTAGTGGCTCGCTCCTAGATCTCGTATTGTAATGTATCAGCCCTATTTGGCTACAAAATTTTATCAAGATCGGATATATAATGATCCAGATATCATCGGTCAAACATTCATCTATTTGACCCCTTCTTTCTTCGTAACCCTCCTACCAATTTCGCTCATCTTCTAACACAAGATTTTTCTTATATTTGCTATTTGCCTACAAAATTTAATCAAGATCGAATAAACCATACTCCTGATATCATCGGTCAAACATTCACCAATTTGACGCCCTCTTTCTTCATAACCCTCCAACTTCAAACCTGTTTAGTATTTACCTATTTTTTAAATACGAAATCTTATCAACAATAGATAAACGATACTCCAATTACCGACGTGACAAGTCTTTCATACTTACATACTAACATTCTCTCGCCTGGCCATCTCAACTCTGAGACCTCGCTTCGCTTGTTCAAAAAACATGCCTAAACGTGAACAACCAAAATCACATCTCATCCAATTATTACACGAAATATAACTTGCAAAAAATATTTCCTTCATAATAAAGTAAGATAATATTACAGGATCAATTTATTGGCAGGAAGAAATAATAATACGTTATAATAAGAATTACTTTGACCTCTCGTTCCATAAAAGTTTTTATACCACAACAATACAACTTGCTCCCCGGACCTTCGTCAAGCTCTTATTAAGACTCATTATATTTTTTGCTCTTGCCCGGCTTCACGGTTAGGTATTAATTTTATGATAATAGTACACCCTGTAGTATTATTTCGAGAAAATTGTAGGTATATACTTCGTAATATATCCTTTACTTCTTAAAAAAGGACTTACTATTTGCAAGAAACTTGTTACAATACAGCAAATCTATTTTAACCTCAATTCATTCTTTCAGCATCATAGTACAAAAGTCAAACTCGTACTCTGCTTTTCATACCCAAAGCTACACACACAGACTCAGATGTATGTCTAAATCGAATCTAATACTATATATTTATAAGCATACCTATATACCTACCATGTTTTATACAATAAATGAATACATAAATAAATAAATAAAATGGATAGTACTCGCGTTGAGACTGTCCCGACGTGACCCGAGATGTCGTGTCGGTGAACGGTATGTAGATGTGCGTTGCTGGAGCAAGCTTTGTAAGGAAATTGACTTCTGTAGCTATATTTTACCATAGATTCGAAAATAGAACAATTTTAAAAAAACATACTCTATATTGGCATAACCAATTCTTAATTCAAGAACATGCCAGCATCATTTCAAAAATAGAACGTTCTAGAAATAAATGGTCGCCATGACAACGTTACAACAGCCCGGTCTCCCGAGTGCATTCGAAATTGTCCTTGTTTCTTCGACATTTACTTCAAATTCAAGCGTTTCTTTATAAATTGTCGTTGAAAATGGAAGCGGGATTTTTAGAGCGAAATCTTTTAGTTTTCCGTCATTTTCGTTTGCTTGTATAGGATATTTAATTTTGCAAACTTGCCAACTTATGATAAATACATTGACATTAGCTTATTCCGACTCAATATTATTACCGAAAGCTACCATTTTTGGCGTAGATAAAAAGCCCCGCTACTCACCAGCTTGGTCTGCAGTTGCATGTAGCATCACATAAGTGTTAGCAGTTTTGCTTTAATTATTAATTTGTTTTCTTAAATATACATTAAAACCTTATTTTCGGTAACCTGCCTTAAGTAACTGGCCAGCTATTGCAAGTTCGACGATTAAAAGGCAATCCGGCATTGTGATTGGCCAATGCGGATTGCCGTTGGATTCTCGCTTGTTTTTCGGCGTGGTAGACAGAAGATGCAATTATTGTTCAAAATAACATAGGCTACTTTTAATCCCGGAGTTGCCACGGGATCAGAAGTTATGCGGACTGGGCTAGTATAAGAAATTACAAAGCTACCGATCTTCGGCACCTTCAACCAATACATTTCAAACATTCATTCATTCTCACAAAAAAGGAATAATTAAATTGTATCCAATCTTGTCAAAATTAACGCACCTGCTCTCAAAAAGCGATGGACCTTTTTTTTCTTGAAACCCGTTTCGATGCCTGGGAATCACTTTTTGTTGTAAACAGGTGCTTCTGATCGGAACCTTTTTCGATACCCTTTCGTTGGTTTTAGAACATCCTAGCGTGATAAATTTGGACAAAGGGAGCGGTAAACGAAAACTTTAAAATTGCTTTGTTTACGTGAGTTTTAATATTGAAAACTTTTATGAATGGACAAAGTATTAGTTTGTTAATGTACTTAAAATATTACTTAAAGTTGATCTTCTTAAATTAACTTTCAGGCTTTGAGTACTTGTACTCTTTTTGTTGTATTCTATAAATTATAGATTTATGTATATGTTTTTATTCTTAGTGTTAATCACGCTGCAACTACTGGACCGATTTTGATACAATTTTGTACACAGATAGGATATTCAGTGAATAAGGTGATAGGATAGGACGTTAAGATTATTTGATATGGTCACAATATCCATTGCTTAGTAAAAAAATATAGAAAACCTCTTATAATAATCGCATATATAATATATGACCATAGATGTATTACTACGTTTTGAAATTTTTATTTTGTAAAGTTTAATTTGAATCAGAAATAAATTACGGCACTTAGAAAGTTGCCGACTTTACCGCTTCATTTACATTCTACCCCCTACAAAGTTAGGACACAATCTATCATAAAATTGTATTAGTAGCATTATTTATATTATGTATAATTATATTATATCTACTGTTTTTGTATAATTTAATGTTCTTGTATACAATTAAGTATTTAATTATTATTATTATCTGCTCTTGCAACCCACCTTTATACTCTTTGCTGTTTATTTTTTGCCCATTGGTTGGTAGAGATAGAGAGATCTGGTAGAGATCACGGTTAAGTTATAAGGTCGCCATTTATACTGCGTTCATTTGTTATATTTTTAACCGACTTACAAAAAAAGGAGGAGGTTATCAATTCGACTGTTTTTTTTTTATGTATGGGAACTCCTCGAAAATCAACGAAATAAGCTCTGTGGTTAAGGTTTAATGATGTATATATCAACTGAATTGTGACTAGATGATGTGATTACCCTTCACAGGACACTAAAAAGGATAAAATAAAAATTTTTGCCAATAAATAGAACCGACTTCCTCGCTCTAAAAAGTAGAAAATAACTTTTATTTCATTTTTGTTGAAATCTATACAAAGTCGGTGCAAAATCTTGTTTAAAGTTATTTTCTACTTTTTAGAGCGGGGAAGTCGGTTCTATTTTTTAGCAAAAATTTTTTTATATTGTTTATGTTCTATAGAAACTTTATGTTGTACTATATATGTATATGGTATATTTTGTATGTTGCAAGGAAAACACCGATAAAAGGTGAATTATATGATGGGAGAAGATGGTATGGACAATACGCGAGTGAGCAAAATAAGACACATTTTAATTATAAAAAAATAGTTGCAAAATTTATTAAATTTTAACAAAAATAATATTATACATGTAATCGTTTGCATGTTTATGTGTTAATAACGCTTCAACAAATGGACAAGTTTTAATCAATACAGATAGGTTATTAACTGAATAAGATAATAAATCTTTTATTCATATAAGCGCAGCTTCGGGCAGAAACTAGTCATAAATTAATTAATTGAGCATATCTATGCCAAATAAGGGACTTGGCGGGAATACAAATCTGGCTTGTTATATCGAAACAATTTATAGTAAATCTCCTTAATGGTGAATAATCTTAGGGGTAGACATTAGAGCTAATTAATTCATAGATGTAACATACTATGACCCGCGGCTTCGCGGCTTAATACTTAGTTTTCTATACTAATAATATTAAATAAAATACTTTTTAAAGGATTTTAAACGCGATTTATTATACATCATTTTACATTATTATTTAACCAGACGTTTCGAGCACTTTACAGCGAGCGTGGTCTCGCGAAAGTACTCGCGTTAAAACAAACACAAGATTACACTATAATAATATTAAGCTGAAGCGTTTGTTTGTTTGAACGCACTCATCCCTGGCACTACTGGTCCGACTTAAAAAGCTTATACTATAAGCTACTAGTCGAGCTCCGCGGCTTCACCTGCATATCAATCCCGTTCCCGTGGGATTTTTGGGATAAAAACTATCCTATGTCATTCAAATTGGTCATGTCATTTCAAATCGCTCCTGTATGCCCAAACCGCTGAACGGATCGGGCTGAAATTTAGCGTGCAGGTAGATGTTATGACGATGCATCCGCTAAGAAAGGATTTTGATCGAATCCCACGGGAAAAACAGATACGCGGGTGAAACCACGGGGCACAGCTAGTAAAATACTACTGCTTAAATAGAAGACCATAATTAAGTAATTAATTGAGTATATCTATGCCAAATAAGGGATTTGGCGAGAAATACAGATCTCGCTTGTAATAGCGAAACAATTTATATTAAGTCTCCTTAATAGTAAGTAATCTTAGTGGTAGGAGTTAGAGTAAATTAATTCATAGATATTACATACTAACTATACTCCGCGATTTCAGGCGTAGTAACGCTAAATAGTCTTCCATTAAAACCTGCCTATAATATAAAAAATTAATGTGTCTGTTTCCCTTAATCTATACTAATATTATAAAGAGAAAAATTTATTTGTTTGTTTGCTTGTAATGAATAGGCTCAAAAACTACTAGACCGATTTTAAAAATTCTTTCGCCATTCAAAGCTACATTATCCACGAGTAACATAGGCTATATTTATAGGCTTTATAATATAAAACATTATGCTGCCTTTATAAACACGTAAAGATAATGGAAAAAGAGTATATAGTAAACTATATACCCCCTATTGCTAAATTATATACCTTATATCCATATCGTAAGAACTTTTGAATATATTTTTTTCAAGAACCGCAAAATATAATATTACAGTTGGGTTGCAATATCGCAAAGCTGCAGTGGGGACTCGTATATTACCAAATTTTAATTAACATCGAAACTTCACGCCGTTCCTGTTACATAGAAACTGTAACTTCAATGTATTTGCTAATTAATTTCATTATCCGTAAGTATAAACCTTAATTAAAGAGATACAGCATCAGTAATCATGTTGAAACAGTCACTTTCCCCTACTAGGCAGTAGTTCTCCCATACAGGTATGAAAACTATCTTAGTTTTTATACTGCTAACTAACAAGAGAACATTAATTTATTGCTAAGAATGCTTGAAACTGCCTTTAATGTTTTTGTATGTAAAACAAGATTTTCTAATAGCATTATTTAATTTAAGAATTGTAAATAAAGAGTTACAATACTATTTTAATAAAGATTTTATACTAAATTATTGCAGTATGATGAAAAAATAATATTCAATAAAACACACATAACTCACACATTTGTTGATATACAACAAAATTTTAAAATTAGAATCTCATCTGTGTTTTGTTCCATACACCAACAAATTATTCACTGTAAAAAAGAATGACGAATGCACTAACAGTGTACTCAAATTTGTAGAGAGCTTCACAAAACAGTAAAAATGAAAAAAATAAGGCTTACCGTCACATAATATCCAATATTTGAAACCACAAAATCACAAAACACTATTGTGCAAACTCTCAAAACCATAAACAACAATTAAAAAGTCAAGTTCATTTTTTTTCACAAAGGCCAAGGCATAAACGCAGACAGCCAAGTTCAAAATGCCTAGCTCGCGTTCCGAATTCGAAATTCAAAACGCATAGACAGCCACTAGACGCGGCGCTCGGGCGACTACTGTTTGTAAAAACATTCCCGCCCTTTCGTCAAAGAATATGCTATAGATATGACAAATGTCACGTGCAAGGTTAACGCATTTATATGGATACGGCAAGGAATAATCTGGAATCCTTACAGTTATGACGAATTTTGTAAAGTATAATTAGGGTAGGGCGAAAATGTTTCGCGAAAACCTTACTACAGTAAATTAGTTCGAGTTATTATATCATTGCTTTATGTGTATTTACTAGAGTTTGGATTTTTTTATATGTAATATGTGGCTAGTTATTTTAAAAAGTGATTTGTATTTCGTAGCTAAAGTTTTCGAGTTATTCCAAGCCTGAAAAATATCATTGACCAGGTAACAAATACATGTAAACTTTATACTATTTTTACTTACTTATGTATAATTTATACTATTTTTACATACTTATTATCAATATAAAGTATCGAGAAGTATCAATATACTTCTTGATGGAATTGCATATTACTTTTATTTAAAGACAAATACATTTTTATACTTTCATTTCCACTATATTAATACCGTTTAGACCAGGTATGTCTAAGAAAAATTATTATGAAATGATTTATAAAAGAATTTAACATTGTTAGCAATAATGAATATGAGAAATGGTCCGTATGTTCCACCCTCTAGTCAAGTAGATAATATTTCATTAATACTACTAAATAAATTTAGTCTTACATAGTAAAGTATTTTTTTAGAATAGAATAGATTTATTTTATTCATGTAAACTTTTTACGAAGTACTTATAGGACTACTGAATAGTCGACTATTGACATAAATTTAAATAATTTAATGTTCTTTTAATCACTATCAAGTGTCATTATGAGTTATAAACTTATAAGTTACTTTTAAAAAAATATACTCCTATGTTTGAATAATATTTAATCCCACACAATCTTTTTTTATAAAAAATTCTGGATATCAATCATAAAAATAATCTGCGAATATTAATCAATGTTCAAGTAAAATTATTTTATTCCTTCCCTATTTACTCCTAATTCAAATGTGTTTAATGGAAAGACATAAAAAAGATCAAAAAAGCAACGTCGCGTGCATTCGCAATTCTAGAAAAAACGTAACTCATAACGTTCAGGTAAATTAGCTTTTTATGGCGGAGGCGCCGGCCTCCCCAGGAAGCATTAACTATTCATTGATAAACTCCGACTAACAGTATGTACCTTCATGTAGGAAGTACCGCACGAAAGATTGTTATGTGAAGCTGAGCCGCGCGGTTTCGCTCTCGAAGCATAATGTATAAAGCCTACAAGTGGACCCGACTTCGTTCTGTCAAAAAGATTTGTAATTTATCAGTTATTTAGTGTTTTTCCGGCAATTATTCGAATTTTTATAGATAGATAATAAAATATAGCCTATTGTGAAAGAATTTATAAAAAAACGGGCTAGTAGTTCTTTAGCCTGTTCATTACAACCAAATAGTTTTCCTCTTTGTTATATTCTAGACTAGCAGCGCCCCGCGGTTTCACCTGCCTAACTTCTGATCCCGTGGCAATTCCGGGATATAAATTATATAATTCTTTATTCTGAGATATGTATTTAGTTATCTAATAGCCAGTTCAGTAGTTTTTGCGTTAAAGGGTAACAAAGATACATATATCCTGACAAAATTTCGCATTTATAATATTAGTAGGACTAGCTATTGCCCTTAGGTAACACACGATTCGTTAAAACCGTACAAAACATCCTAGGATCATAGAAACAGAATGGAACATAAAAACAGAATGGAACATAGAAACATCGCAGAAAACTGTACTTCTGCGTTTTATAAATTCATCTTTACGAGTGTAAGCAAAGATTTGATTGTTTATTTGTTTGCTCTTAAACTACTGGGCTAAATTTTAAGGTTATTTTTCCATTGCAATCGTACAACATTCTTTGTGATTTTATTAAAGTACAGTAGATAAGCAATACCAGTACACGTGCAGTTTTTAAGAAAAAATCCAAATTCATAATTTACCTGAAAATTAGATTTTTATGGCGGAAAGCTTCCGCTCCCCAGGAAGCAAACATTAACAATTCATTGATAAACTCCGACATACTATATGTATAAGAACCACATAAAAAAAAAGAAAGAAAGAAACATTTATTAAGACACACACAATTACATATACACAGGAAAGAACATCAACAACACATTTACAAACAAAAATTTTTATTGATGAGGTTGCGGTGTGTGTCAAAAAGGGATACCACTCAGGATTTTTTGTAGCATTAAGCCACAACACTGATTTTCAGTGGCAACCTATTAACATTTCAATTTTCAATATTACCTAGTGTGGAAATTATTACTTTAAATTAACTAACTCTGGCCTGTAGCTTCGCGTAAAAACCCGTTTTACCCCATTTGTACTCGTGGGTGTCGTAAGAGGCGACAGAGGGTAATTCTGCATGACATCATCTACACTAATATTATGAAGAGAAAATGTTTGTATGTTTGTTCGGTTGTAAGGAAAAGGCTCAAAAACTACTGGACCGATTTTAAAAATTTCCTTTACCATTCGAAATCTACTCGTGGATAATGTAACTTTCGAATGGTGAAAGAATCTCGAATATGAGACAAACAACCTTTTCCTCTTTATAATATTCGTGTAGATTATCAAGCAATTAAATAAATAAATAACTAGAACATTTATTATTTATGTTGCATATAATTCAGTCTCTACTTATATCGTCCACGTAAATTAGCCGTTGTATGTCTAAAGTAATGAAAAAGCAGACAACGTCGTGTGTATAAAATATGAACAGGAAGGTGCCACACAAAAGATTAACGTGGAATTGGAATCTACGTGTGTATTATTTTCATACTAGCGACCCACCGCGGCTGTACACGTGCTATGCTGGTTGTTCGCACCGAGCTAGACCTCGCGTTGTAAAAAAAAACAAGTCCTATCATTTGATACAACACATATTAATATATGTTTGTATTAAACTCGCCTATTTGAACCCCCCATTTTCGCATTCCCCCCTCCCTATCTTCGAAACCCTACCCCACCGATTTCGCTCATCTTCGAACTCGATATTTTCTTTAGTCCAAACTATTCGCCTATGAAATTTTATCAAGATCATATAAACGATACACAAATTATCGTCGGACAAAGTTTTTCATGCTTACATACAAACATACAACCGCCCGGCCATCTCGACTCTTAGAACTCGCTTCGCTTTGCTCGATCAATTACAATATTATACCTAAATTAAATGTGTATCCTAATTTGTGTTTATGTACCTATGTGTATTAATGTAATTGGGTGTAATAATGGCCTTATCGTGGCGTATGAAACTTTCGAGATATGTAACTCGATGAAAACACTCTCGTATGCATTAGATATGAACGCAAAGCAGTGTGCATTTGAAAGGTGTAAAAATTGTTTTTCCTTCCTTCCTTTGTAGGAAAAAATAGGGAGCGAGAGGGAAATACAAGCGTAAACTTTTATTTCCATTGATTTCTTTGATTTCCAAATGGGGTGCGTGAAAACCTACCCCTCACCCTTGTGTTCCCCCAATATATTTATTGTTTTGTGAAAAGCTACTTCAGACACACTCTGCCAAGGGCATGATGTATGATACCTAAGGTTTACCTAAACAAAAACACGGGAAAATCAATGCATAACACTTCTTTGTTCATGTAAATTACGAAAGAAGTGCAGTTTATATCATTGTGAAAATACTACAAGAAATGAGGCTTGAAAATTTTTGATTACATTATTAAAATCTATATTCTATATTGGCTTCGCTAATGATAGTAGTATAATGTTATAATAATCGTAGCATAATATAATTAAAATAGCCTTTAAATATTGGAAAAATTAGGAATGGTGAAACTTTTTTTTAATCAGTCCAGTAAATTTTGAGCTTATTCATTACAGACAAAGAAACAAAGTTCTCCTCTTTATTATTAGTGTAGACTGTAGATACTAGTCAATCACGTCACAAATACTGAATGGATTTAGATGAAGTTTCGTACACAGATAGTTGGATTAGGCGATATGATACCTACCTACCTACCTTTTATTGATCTACTCAGCCCATGTTTGACGCGGGCAGAAGCCAGTATCAAACATAAAAAATATACATTCTAGTAGAGGAGGTACTAAAAAGGCTTTTCTTTAATACCACAGATATTTTTTATTAATATTGTGGATATTTTTACACGAGTTTTCGTGTCAATGTCACATCAAAGTTTATCTATATGGGTCAGGAAATCCGTTTTAACGCAATATTTTGTACTTTGCACGCGTTGAAAGGTAATTTTAATATTTCTGGCCATTAATCTCTTTTTATACTAAAAACTTAGTATTTTTATATATTTACTAATATTAAAAAGAGAAAAGATTTGTTTGTTTGTATTGAATATTCTCCGAAACTATATGACCAATTTAGATATAATTGTGTACAGAGATTCATTGAAACCTCAGGAATGATGAACAACATACGGTTTTTAGAAAAATTACGAAGAACTTTGTATTTGCTTTTCGGCGTCACTCGAGTCTTCAGCGCACTCCATCTTTTATTCTCTAATCTGTGGTCATATCATATCAATAGCCTCTCCATGCCAATATAATCAAGGCTATAATGCTAAAACCAGACCTGCCTACTACCCTACACAGAATGTAATTAACATAAATTCTTATATAAACAGAACACCCATCGTCCATCAATAATATGATCAAAATAAACACTTGCGCCACAATCTCCCATATAAGATATTATTTCTCAAGATAACATTATAACGCTATCCCTGTCGCGCATAAACAAATAAACAATCTGTCTCTGTCACACACTTGTCATTCTCAATCATACTTTTTTCGATTCGTTACAGGTGCAATGATGATATGGGTAAGAAATAAAGATGAAACACAAGAGCTGATTAAATTTAAGTCATATTGTGTTGTATATTATGTCTATGTATAAACGCAATATGTTTTTATTTATTTAAATCCTTTCAAAAGCTATCATATGCTTGTGTATGCAATTACAGTCTGCTCTATGTCTTGAGCACCTAAAGAAATAACTTACATTCAGTTGAAAGGACTGAAGTACAAATTTGTGTTTGATGTAGAACAAAAATACATGACAGGAAAGTTTTTTTTTTGTTTTAGTTCAATGTGATTTGCACTCGTAAACTATAAAGCGGAGAGTTTTTATATATCAGATTAACTTAATACTAGGACCGTTAAAATAAGAGTAAGAAGGATTAGGCCACGTGAATTCACATTACAAGAACCTTAGTACTTTCTGTTCACGACTGAGACCATGTGAAGTTTGCACTAGGCATTTTGCTTTTGTTAGGTTTTTGAATTTGTACTTTGTATGTATAGTTAATTGCATTAAAATACACATTAATAGATGAAACTCATTAACTACTGTTATTATTGTTATAATGATTTATCTGCATGTCTTTCACATACCGCAACATAACTGACCTTGCGTAACCGCGGAGGATCAAGTTTTTGTGCCTCCGACGACACAGGCCTTTGTTATCGTCATGTTTCCCTCACCATGGATTAATCGCTTTACTTATACCTTAACGTTATACTTGTTACATTAAGAATACTATGAAAATAGGCTTTGCTATGTTTTTGAAACACTATTTTTGGAGATGGAAAGGAACAATGCGGTTTGTGCAGCATTCATAAAGACAATCTTAGATGTATTAGTAGCATTTAAAGAAGTTGTACCTTATATTCTTAAACAATGTAAAATAGGTTTGGATAAAGCACATTTCTATGTTGATTTAATAATATTGAGCCCATTTATCTGTTAAACTGCTCCTTCAGAATGATTTATCTCATATAGGTTTTTGAGCCTATACTGTATGCATGGTATAAACGTTAGGCTTTACATAGAGTATGCTTAAATCAATCCCATACATTGAGCTTTCTTTTCTACTCTATTACAATATTTTTATGCTGTAGAAGGCATGCGGTGTGACGTTTACGGTGGGGTAAATAAAAGACACCGTATAGTCAACAACAATATGTATATTAAATAAATTATACAATAAAAAGATTAAATAATATTAAGAATAAGGGTCGTGGTGTGCCTAGGTCTATTGCTACAAGTAGGGCCGTTACTCCCCTGAATAAAAAGGGTGGCGCTGGATGGAGGGTGCGCCTGGGTGCGTAGGCCTGGAGGTGTGTTGGCCACGTGTAGCCGCTCTGCCCGAGGAATGCCAACGTGTCCCTTCAGCAGGAACACGAACAATCTCTTCAACAGAGATTCCCAAACGTAGCAAATATTCCTCGGTTCCGTAAGCCGGAAGATGCAGCTGTTGCGCGGCAGATTGTTCAGCCGAAGCGTAAAAAATGTAGCCGTGGCGTTACAAATGTTTCAACCGAAGCGTTGAAAATGTAGCCGTAGCGTTGAAGATGCTTAACCGTAGCGTGACACCCTGAAACCCATCAGGCAAGCATGTGAGCATGCGTTCAGGTACCCATCCGACTTGCCAACCCCGCGCGTGACACGTGTCAGGAGCACGGCCAATAAAAAAACAATTGGTGATGGTGGCAAATCGGAACGGTGTTACAAGCAAGCACAGAAATAAGGAACAAGATTTAAATGCATAGAAAGAACAATTACTAGGCAAAGGATAATTTAAAGTAAAAATATTTAAGTAGTTTGGTATAAAATGCCAATTAGAATTAAAAGAATATATGCAAATAGGGGAACGATAGCATAACAATAATATAACCTATAAAATTAATAGGATGCTTAAATAAATGCAACAATGGCCTTGGGACAATGAATTAGCGTTTTGCAAAATTAATAATAAAAAATGCAGGTAGCAAAGCGCTTGAACAAAGGCGTGCAAATACATATGCAATTTACAACAAGAAGAAGCTATATTAATAAATTATAATAATTTATTAATATGCTTGTGCACTGAAAATTATAAAATACATATTAAAATTATAAAATAAGTTCGAAAGCAATTGTTCAACAACTTACCCAGTGGGGTTATATAAATATAAATAAATAAATAAATATTCCTGGACATTTAACACAACGCCATCTAGTCCCAAACTAAGCAAAGCTTGTACTATGGGTACTAGATAACTGATAGACATACTTAAACATACTTTTTTTTTTGTAAATACATACATACTATAGATAAATTAACACCCAGACAATAGAAAATTACAATGTTCATCACATCATAATTTTCTACTCGTGGGGATCGAACCCACACCCTCCGGCGCAACAGACCATTGTCGAACCACTGCGCCAACCGGGTCGTCGTATATGAAAACAAATAAGTGTTAAATAATTTAAATTAATTACAATTGACTGTAACACTGTACTCGTGGCAGATATATATATATAATAATTCGGTGTCCACTTGCAAGGATTTTTCTAATTAAAAAGAAGTACCCGGTGCATACGCGCTCGACCTTATATACCCCAGCTGGCCGGTATGGAGGAACCACAGATCATCTAGTATGAATGACGTTTGAAATGACATTTTGACAACCGTTTAAAAATCGATATTGCATAGACTAAAAAATGAGTTTGAACAGATTATATATTGATAAATATTATTGATAAAAAGGTTAAAAATAAGATAAATTTTATAATATTATAACGTGTAACGTTACAACGTTACAGCGGTTCATCAGTGGACTGATTGCAGCCCATGAACATCTACAACATCAAAGTGTCGCAGATGCCTTGCCGGCTTGAGAGAAGAAGATGAGGAGGATAAGGAGAGGATTAATGATAGCAACATTCTAGTATCAAGGGGGTATAGGATGGGAATACAGGCCTCCGGGAACCCGTCCCGGAGCCCCGTCTCACTGTACAATATACACAGCAATACTGCTTCACGCATTTCTTCTGTTGTGTAGATGATAAGATATAGGCCCAGACAAATGACTCAATATCGTTTGTGTAATCTAGGCCTACTGTTCTTCTAGACTGTTTTGTCTGCATGTCTTTCACATACCAACGTAACTGACCTCGCGTAACCGCGGAGGATCAAGTTTTTGTGCCTGACGACTCAGACCTTTGTTGTCGTCATGCATCACTCGTCGGGGATTAACTGGTTAACGTTTTACAGGTTAAAATTCTAAAGTTCTGTAAAAACTAGAACTGTAAATAGCCTGGTCTACCAATTAAATATGTTTTTAAAAAGAGAGGGTAAAAGATGAACTAAGACCGTTTAAAAATATACAATAGCAAAAAGGGAAACGTTTGTCTTAGTTTCTAATTAGTTCCTTAATCTCACATAAACGTATGTAAGAATGGTTTAATCTCTTCTTCAAGGGGACGGTACCAACGTCTACAACATATACAGTATGGAAACCTCAACCTCATTTTAAAAGACCTATCCAATAATACCATAGGGCTCCGGAGAGATTTTTTTTGTAACCTCACTTTAATGTTAGGGTACCCTTAAAGGAAGGCCTAACAACCCGAAAATAAAACTAAAATAGAACGATTAAAATATACAACAGTCCAAAATTCGTCAAAATCAGTTGAGAAACGACGGAGTTATCGACCTCCACGTTTATTTGGGAAGTCGGTTAAAAAGTAGGAAGAAACATACATGTTTCGACACGAGATTAGCAAATTTGGCACATTTTTCTATTTGGACTCACTGAGAAAATTACAGAGCAAAGAGATGAACATGAACAAGATGCATATTTGCTTTGCCCAATGAATTGGGACGCCGAAATCTCACTATACACTGTTCGATTTACTCTCTTTATTTTATTCTTCTGTAGAATTAGGATAAAAGGCACTTCCAAAAAATATTTCTTGTGTAAATTTTTATCAGCTTCCGGTCATATATTATCTTCACTCAAATTTATAAAAACAAAAATTTGCGTACGATATTCATCGTTACGATAGTAATTATTAAATTATAAAAACTGAAAGCAAAGAAAAAATCAGAGCCTATATCAAGGGAAATCAAAACACCTTAAGAAGAATGCAAATCTTCCTTCAGTTTTAGATACTTTAAACTTTTAATAATTATCAACCAAAAAAAATTGGTTATTTTATTTACAGCTCATAATAAAATGTAAATTTTAAATTTATACTCGAAAACAACACGCAGGTCTCCCATAATAAATTCAAGTAACACAAAGCATTCTTTTAACACGTAGAATGGTAAAGGTTAATTTTACGTACTCGGTACAGTTATGACAGCCCTGTTTTTGAAATTCCACCATCGAGTTACAGGTATAATGAAAAGTTCCCCTCCCCGATATGAATTAGAAAGGGTTGCTACTAAGGGTCACTTGTTGTAGATATTGCACCATTTTCTGCCAATTTATTTTTCTACCAGAATAATTAAAAGGCTTAGAAATAAAGCTGACTTTGGTGCTGTATTTTTATGTTTAAACTAGCTTTCCGCCCGCGGCTTCGCACGCGTGGCCTACTAATTTCTGTAGTTTAGAGGTGCCCAACGAAAGTTTAAAAAAATTACGGTCGCAGGATCGCTGAAATATTTACATGTCTATAGTTTTTTTTTATAATTTTCTATGGAAATAGGTTTGAAAAAACCTCACAGTGCGCGCGCCTCTTAAAAATACAGAAAATTGTATCCCATGCAAGCGAAGCCGCGGGCTGAGAGTTAGTTATTTTTTGAAGGTTTTTTGAGAATTTATTGAGTGTTTTAACGCCTTAATATACGTTAAGAGTATAAAAATACATGTCCGCAACTCAACCAAAATCTCACATTGTCACGTGGTATGACATTTTCACGACTTTAGAAGCGTATATCACAAAAAATATTTATTTTAGCAAAAAACGCATTGAAAAACCTGTATTTTATTTTTAAAGACCTATCCAATGACACCTCATTTAATTGTGTATGCGCGAATTTATTTTTTTACCCTCCGTTTACATGTATGAAAAGCCACCCCTAAAAATATTTTTTCAAATAAAATGTAGCCTATAAGTTGCACCTAATATAGGTCTATCAGCATATGAAATTTTATCAAAATCTGCCCAGTGGTTATTACGTGATTGACGCACATACAAACAGATAAACAGATAAACAGACAAACAGAAAAAATAAATTCTAACCATGGTTTTGGTATCTATAGAACATACATATTGCATACCAATTACTCTTTTTGAAAAATATTCAATGTACAGATGTGGTTCGGTTACTGTTTTATTATATGTATAGATAACCCTGTTTAGCCGTGGTAAATAAAGGTAATATTTTTTTTGTTTATTATCTGAAAATAGTATTTCAGTATTATTGTAAAGTAAAGCTTTATAGAAGTAAAAACTTTATGCAAAAATAATTAAAGCCGACATATTTACACTAAAAACACCCAAAAAATAATATTTTGTTTCCAAAATCTATACGAAGCCGATGTCTTACGTATTTACAATTTAACGAAATCAATTGAAATATTGGGATTTTCCTGACAAATACATCTCAGTACCAGCCCTGGGTCTGTATGTTTGTGATGTTAGAACACCCCCGTGCCTCGTAGAGCACGTAAAGCCGTCTGTCCTGCGCCTGATCTCTCTCCAGTCGTGTCGGTCGGCCGTCCCATCGGGTTAACAGAGTAAGGGAATAGAGAGTGCACCTGTGTTCGCGCGTACACTTTTGCACTATCAAATGTCCTACGCAGCTGGCTAGCCTCTTTTGAGATTGGCCACCAGCGAAATCGGTCAGGGGAGCTATTATTATTATCAAAAAACTGACTTTTAGCCCGGTTCCTACGTATTTTACTTAAACTTTTAATTGGATTGATTAAAGTTAACAGTCAGGTTACAAATGCGAATCCGATTGGAAAGTATCGAAAATCGGAACAAGATTTATACAAATTTCGACGGAAACGTCTTCGTTCCAATAATTCGGATTTGTGATTCAGTTGACGCGTTGTTCCGAAACGCAATTGTCACAGTTACCCGACGTTTAACAATCGAGATAAACTTTAAAGGCCTCAAAATATAAGAGACTAGACCCTAAAGAAAGTTCCTAAACCTCTCCCTTTCCCTGTAACGTCAACGCGTCACCCCACAAATGTCACTTGACACCAGCGACTGACCTTTCCAATGTCTAGGCGCGATAGCGTGTGTCCATTGACTATATGTAATCCTTTCGCCTGGTATCATATACCTATAAGGTAGTCATTTTTATCCAGCCTTTAAGCCTAATTTCCGTCCAGATATTAGTAAACGTATGATATGCAATCCGAATGGTAGATAATGCAAAAATGGGTACAGTGATTTGAATAAAAATTGTCTGGATTAAAATTTATATTTTTATCGGACCACTAAGAAAATATTCCGTATATTTTTTTACATTTGAAAGGAAAAAAATAATTTTCCGGGATTATGTGATCCAACAAATTTTGAAGTTATTTACTACATGCTTTATTCCTAAAAGTTTATATGTAACAAAATCATTTAATACAAATTTCAGCGCTGTCAGATAATTCATTATTATGATAATTATAACTCATAATAAACCCTTATTTCAACAATACAACTTCCCTTTATTGCAACTATAATATAACTTCGTTCAGATTTTTTCATTTCATAAATGGCAAATTTTAATAAACAAACTTATAGTATCCTAGTTTTTAGATTAACTAAATTTCAATTAAGCTCGATCTAAAAATGAACTTTATTGCCTCGAAAATCCAATGAATATTATTAATCCAAACGTTTCAAACGATCCAATGAAATTAAAATGAGTGTAGCCGTGCGAAAAACATCAAATAGAACTACAAAGCTAATTTACAAATTCATTTATGTTAAAGGAATGTTCTGGAAATTATCCAAAACTTCCTTGGGCCTTCGTAAACGTGTGTTGATAATTAAATACATTCGTTACATTTGTACCCGCGTTAATGGATTCCAATTATAATCTCAGATTTAGGATCACAATTAAATGTTGCTAAAATAAAGTGGATCCGATTAGCGAGGGATATTGAACTTTTATCGCTATAGATAATGGAATCTCGATCATTTTATATTACTTATTGAATATAGGTTTGTTGATGTTTAAGTCATTTATTTATACTCATATCGAATAGCACAGAGGGTAAGAAATCGGTATATTGAGCCAGAAGGTGTGGGTTCGATCCCCACGGGTAGAGAATTATGATGTGATTAACATTGTAATTTTCTTGTACTGTCTGGTAGTAAATCTATGGTATGTATGTTTTTACAAAAAAAAACAATGTTTAAGTATGTAACTATGTCTATCAATCATATAGTCTCCATAGTTCAAGCTTTTCTTAGTTTGGGACTAGATGGTGTAATGTTGAATGTCACAGAATATTTATTTATTTATTGTAATTATTATGAAACGAAAAAATAGCTTTTTCATTTAAATCGACTAGTAGATCTTATTTGATTTATAAAATGAGAATATAAGAAAAGTAATTCTAAAGAAACTAGGACTCCACGTCTATAACCAAGAACCACAATTAATGAGTGGTAAGTGAATAAATCACACACCAAAGCTCACAATAAACCAAATCGAAATTTAACAATACATTACTATTATGGCACGAACACCATCCTCATTAAGCCACGCCAATTATGATCCGAAACATTGGAAAAGAACAAGTAACCCTTAATTTCCATCAGATAAAGAGCTTAATTTAATTACTTCTCAAAACCAGAAGCGGCTTTAAATAAAAACTCATATCTTAACAATTTTTATCGCTTACATAACTAAAAACAATCTGTTATCAGTCCATTCAGAGCTTCAAGTAATAATTTACTACTTTATCGCCCCAGAAATCTGGGAACTGTTGAACACAGAACTAAGGAAAGATTTCAATTTAGGTGAATTTATGTCCTTGTACAAATATTACAGGTTGTAACTCTTCGGGCACTACTATTCTACTACGAATTTATGGAAGTTTCCAGTATTTTCTGGGATTAACGTAGTGGATTTTATATTACGGTTAATGTTTTTGAATTCAGTTTATAACGGAAATGTAAGAGGAAATTCTCAGTTTTGTTATAGTAAGCCTTTGAATATTACGTCATCTGAGTGTAAATTATCACCTTTTATTAAGAACCGTTATATTAGGGGTTGATCCTATTTTGGTTTAGCTAACAAAAAGATAAAGGAGAGTAGATAGACATGATTAATGAAAATAAATAGATTAGCTTACAGTATCACCATATGTCGGACGAAATACACTTGCTATTATACAAAATTTACACCAGTCTATAATAATATTTTTAACCGGCTTTCAAAAAGGAGGAGGTTATCGAGTTGATACCGTATGTTTTTTTATGACTTTATTATATTTTCCTACCGTAATTTTTACCAAAGGTCAACGTTAGCGCTTCAAATGGACTGCCAAAAAAATAGTTTTCCAAATACACGGTTCAACCATAAATAATCCCAAATAGCAGTAACGAATTATGATTGTTAGTCACCAAGTCATTCTTTAGCAAATAAAAGGTGGTCTTTTGCAAAGAACTTAGGACGAAAGAAGAAAAAAGCCGATTGAGGAACTCTTATAAGACCTGAATTCTTCCTTCCTGTAATGTAAGCTTTTTGATCTGAAGGGAAAAAAATAGATATAAAAGAATGAAGATAAAATAGAAAAGATTAAGTTCCACCCTAAATGCACAGATTATAGAATAAACAGCAGATGGACTCGAGTGACGCTAACTGCACGTGCGTTTGTGTGCGTGTTATGTTACCAGATAATCAGATATTGATTGGATTAAAAAATTTAATTGGCTCATTCAATTTTTGAAATGTTCAGTTACATGCGAAAGGATACTCCAGCTTCTTATTTTTGCTTTTGGGAACAACTTTCTCAACGTTATAATAACACAAGACAGCATATTACAGCATGACATGTTTGATCAAACTAGACAAACGATTTTGTATTTGTATTTGCTTTTCGACGTCACTGGAATGTTCGGAGCGCTCCAACCTTTTAATCTGTGTCAATGTTTCAAAATACAGTTTCCCTTTAAAATTAGGATAACGTAAATCTTGTGTGTATAAACGCAACTTAAATCGAAGCAAAACGTGAATTTCCCGCTCCAAATCGGCCATCATAAAAACACTAGCCCAAAAATAAACGGTCCAACCATAAAGAATCCCAAATCGCAGTTACGAATTACGATTGTTAGTCCCAAAGTCGTCCTTTAGCAAATAAAGGGTCGACCTTTTGCAGTTTTCGCCTGTTTTGTCTTTTATGCTAACGAGGTATTAAGGACGGCAGATAAAACACATTAGCCTTATTATATATTATTAATATGGGGCCCGTAAAAACAAAATTAGCTATTGATAGACCTGCCAAGTTTGTATGGTGAGGTTATTTGCATGCTTGTCATTGATTAAGTCTCGATTAAAAATAAAAGAAAGTATCTTTACATTGCTTTTTTGTTTGGTGTGTGGATAGTCAGATAATAAGAAAGAATAATATGATGATAGCAGCAAACGCCCCTGCGTTAGAAAAAATGTAGCATTAACCTTAATGCTACCTTTTTTCTAGTAGGGTTACATCGAACTGCATTTTTTGACATCGACATTATATTATCAAATATGGAAGCCATTTCTTTCTTTGGCATCCATTCCATCCATCTGCGGTATTTCCGAACAAACACAACCTGAAGGCTTTCAAGAGATTGCTATGCGCTTTACATCCTTCAAGAGCCGGCAAAGCACCTCGCGACTTTTAACTCTTCTAACGCCAATATATTGGAATGACCCCTTTCGGTATAGCTCTAATATTACGCCATAGTTGTCACTATAGTCTAAATAGACAGACCGCGTCAGAAACGAAATACTGCGTTCCGGAACTCAAATATACGACGTATCCCGCAAAGCTGCCTTCTCAAGTGGAATTGGGCAGGTCATGTTTGTCGCATGTCCAATGAGTTGTGGGCAAAAATCACCACTCAGTGGATCCCCAACAAGGAACGAGGGCAGCGTGGCAGATCCAAAAGGAGATGTCGGAACTTGATTCGTACCAAAAAGACTGGACGACTACAGCCCGAAACAAGAAAGATCGGAAGAGGGGAGGGGAGGCCTTTGCCCAGCAATAGGACACTTCAGGCTTAAAATGTAAAATGAAAGATGCCACTATAGTAGCTCTTTAAAATAGGAACAGGATCATATTTTAGCATCGCAAAGTTTCTAAACGGTATGTTTACTAAAATACTCTAACAATTGAGAATTGGACGATGCGTGCCTTCGTCCAATTCTCAATTGCAATAAGTTAGTCGACATCACAGCTATAATTATTCATCCAATACCCGCTTGTCACTGCAATGAATTATTGAAGGCCGTCACACAAAAGGGTTTGAAATTAATGCCGAATAATTAAAACAAATGAATTAATTAATTTCAACACGGCGTGAATGTATGTGGGCCCTGAATGGGTTTAATAAATACAATTGACCCAGTTATTTGTGTAAATCGTACATTGGTAGACAAAAGCGTATCGGCTTTTCATAATGGGTAGCTAATTTTGGAATTAAGCTTTCAGATTCAATTTAAATAGAGCTATTTTACGTTATTTGTACAAAATTAATGTAATCAATAGTGATTTGCGTTTTGTAGTTATAGCACAATGCCTCCCAGACTGATAGCGGTCATGATGGCCAGTCTCAACAGAGATCAGCTAGGTACGTAAGAAATATTATAGTGCTCAAGTATGTGCGCAAAACAGTTGCCCTCTTTATTCTGTCACTCTCATAATCCGATGGAACGGTTGACCGACACGACCGGAGAGAGATCAGGCACAGAACCAACGGCTTTACATGCTCTCCGAGACACGGGGGTGTTCCAACATCGCCAACTTCCAGACTTAGGGCTGCTATTGAGGCTTTTTGTTAGAAAAATATCAATAATTTTTTTTGGCCCCACCCGGGAATCGAACCCGTCTACGCAAGAGTTGGCCATTTTATTTTAGAGGAAACAAAATTTTTATTCCTTTTAGGTACACTTTTAATAATTATATAACCAACTATCGTCGCGGCGAAATCCAGCTAAACAAATATACGAAATTTCATGAAAATCCGTTCTGTAGTTGTGGCGTAATTGACACATAAACATCCAAACGATTAACATAATATTAGTAGGATTAATACTACGTCTTGCTTATGTCATATACATATCGAGAGTTTGAACAATCCAATCATCTGCTTTCCTATCATAAAAATAACTTAAAAGACTATCAATAAAAAGCATGTTTAACATAATTAGAATTTCTAGTAGATGGAAACTGATAATTAATTTATAGGGAAGTAAAAATTATCGATAAACTCGATAAGATTTGAGAGCGAACTAGTGCGGCACTATATCGATGCTTTATCGGTACAATCAGTACGGTTTTATAGACATTTTATGACGGTAAATTGTATTATCGTTTCATTATCGAGTTACAATGTTATAACGTATGTCACGCGAAGTTCTGCTTTGTAGAAGGCGTTGGAATATGCTGTTTGATAAAACTTTGTAAACTCGAAATCTGAAAGCTGAGATGCATAATTTCGGAACGACTGTACTAAAATGCCTATTTTCTATTTGATGTTTTCAAGATGCAGTTAAAATAGAAACGGTTGTAAACTAAAGTGTTAAAACTTTAGTTTACTATTTCAGTAATACACTCGCGAGCAGACGAATCGACTCACCCAAACAAAATATGCAAAAAGCGTGTTTTTATTACAATAATTTAAAAAAAGGATATAAAGTGTATATTTTTATTAAAGCCTATACTTTTATCTTTAAATTAATGCATTTATCATTTTAATCCAATCACCACTTTTGAAAATATCCTGGTATGAATGTTAGTGCGTAAAATTTACTCCTTGCAGTACTAAGGAGTGTCGATATGAAAACCTCTTTAAAAGCCCTCGTAAGCAACGCACGCTTTCCAGTTGTTTTTCTGAAGTTAACCTGAACAAATTTTCGCAACATACGATTGGCAATTCAGTGTCATCATGAGTGCGAGTCCAGATGAAGTCGCCCAAGTTGTCCTTTTGGTACAACAGGGCATTCGTCAAAGAGAAGTCGCTCGTCAACTCGATCTGTCCCAATCTGCTGTATCCAGAGTATACAGAAGGTATCAAGAGACAAATTCTTACTGTAGGAGGCCAGATAACAGTCGGCGGCAGCGTACTTCTGAGAGAGATGACCGTTTTATCGTCTCAACAAGTCTTAGAAATCGTCATCTCACCAGTGTTGCTATGCAGCAGCGGCTGAGAGAGGTTCGAGGAGTCGCAGTAAGTCAATGGACGGAAAGAAGACGGCTAAAAGAATGTAACCTGACACCAAAACGGCCTGCCAGAGGCCCAAAATTTACCACAGCTCACCGACAAGCTCGCCTTGTGTTTGCTCACGAACACATCGTTTGGACGGCTGAACAATGGCGATCGGTACTGTTCACTGACGAGTGCAGAGTGTGTCTGAATGGTAACGATAGAAGAGCACGAGTCTACCGGCGTCCAGGCGAACGATTTTCGCAATGTTGTTTCGCTGAAACAGTGCCCTATGGCGGTGGTTCGTGTATGATATGGGCGGGCATTTCAGTGGAAGGAAAAACATCTCTCGTTTTCATCCCTGGTGGAGGCCGAGGAGGAGGTCTGTCTGCAGACCGATATGTGGAAGACGTACTCCTTGATCACGTCTTTCCTTATGAAGGCATTATAGGAGATAACTTTATTCTTACGCACGATAATCCCCGTTGCCATACAGCCTGAATCACTCGTCAGTTTCTGGACGGAGTTGGTATTGAGAGAATGGACTGGCCGCCGCTCAGCCCGGATCTCAATCGTATTGAACCCGTATGAGACGAGTTGAAACGCAGAGTTCAGACTAAAAATCCAGCACCTGGAGGCATTATAGAGCTAAAAATAGCGCTCGAAGACGAGTGGGAAGCTCTCCCTCAAGATCTGGTTGTAAGGGTTATCGGGCCGATGAGGAAACGTATTAGAGCTGTTATTAAGGCCAGGGGTGGCAACACTAAATAGTGATTTAATACTTAAGATTCCGACTGAAGGACTTGTATCCATGGTTATGAATAAATTAATAAAAAAAAAAAAAAATTAATAATTTTTTCGTAACATTTTGTTTTCATTTAATTTTCATTGTCCATTGTTTTTTTTCACTAATTAAATTTTTGTTACTTTTTGATTCGAGTTCAATTAAATTCAAAAGTAATACACAGATTTTTGATATTATGATATCATTCTAAAGCTTATGAAATAAGCTTTAAAAAAAGATATATATACATAATATTTTTATTTTTGTTTAAAATATAATACACCATTTATAAAATTTGAATTGTTGAGTCGATTCATTTGCTCGCGACTGTATTTATGTACTATTTCTTGAATTTATAAGGATGATATTTCGAACATTCAACATCTTTGCGGTGAAAAGCAGACTAAAATAATACGTTGATATTTTTACATCTAAGTAATATTTTAAGCGTTGTTGGTCATTTTTTGAAGCATAATAGTTTGCTTTTCGATAATATAATGCCAAACAAATTAATATTAAAAAAAAATAAGATAATTAAAGTAAAATATAAATGCAATAGTAAATTTATAATTATTCACAGATCATACCATAATATGTTCACATTTTTTTTCATTGAATGATTTCCTTACATGTTCAAAAAAAATTCGTCACGAAACTTTTTCCTTTACCAAAAGCTTTTAAAAGAAACGTATCAATATATCCCTCTATACAGGCTTGATTACTTAAGTCCGATGTTAAATGTATAAGGCTTCGGCGAAATACGGTACATGTGTACATGTGCTGTAAGACTATGTAAGTAAATTATATAGTACTGGATGTGACGTAGGACGTAAATCAAAGGTGCATAAATGTTTTAACTAACTAACTAACATTTTAAATAAAACACCTTTAACGGTATGTATTTTAAATGGAAAGTACTCGCGTTAAAACAAACACGAAAACGTTCCTCCTAACCGAATTTCGGTCACGGCGGGCAATCTCTACAGAGATCCAACTGCGCGGGAGATTTTATAGTGCACAAGTGTGTGCGCAAATACAGGTGCGCTCTCTTTTCCTTTACTCTCATAACCCGATGGGACGGCAGACTGACACGACCGGAGAGAGATCAGGCGCAGGACCGACGGCTTTACGTGCTCAAAAAAAAACACAAGATTATACTAACTAACAGCCTTCCTTCACTTCACATATAAGCGTAAGTTGGTGGTAGGTGCCATAGCGTTATGTATAGAGATATTGACACCAACTTCAACATTAAAGTCTCCATACAAGCTGTTTTAAACCTGTTAGCAGATAATACTTTATAATTCAACGGCTAATTCCCTCCGAACCCTGAATCACCATACGACTGTTTATATTGTTTCAAGTCGATTTCTGTGTTGCTGCATTTTACATACTACATAAAGCGACCTCACCTCACTAATTGTCTTAATTGTCTAACACAATAATATTTTTCCAACAGTAGAGACCATAAAAGAGGTGTAATTACTACCCCCCAGCAGAAGGCCAGCGTGAAGCAGTATTGCACTGTGTTTTGTACGGTGAGCTGGTGCCCGGAGGCCTGTATTTCCAACCCACCCCTCTCCTATCCTGTCCTAGTCCTAGCCGGCAAGGCATCTACGACACTCCCATGTTGCAAATGTTCATGGGCTGCGGTCAGTCACTTAACATCAGGTGAACCGCATGCCCCGCTTGCCTGCTATAACATAAAAAAAAAAACCATAAGTTCCTGAGTTTATCGTATTCAAACAAACAAACAAAATTGTTAACTTTATATAATTTGTATACAGCGAAAACATATCATGAATTTTATAAAATAACAAAACCGATCCAGCTATTAATATTCCGTGTTGTCCAGTAAGCCAAATGAATTATTGAAACATTTATAAGGAACGTATGTACAGTTTCTTAAATACTGTTTATTTTGTTTTATACCTTCTAACAAAAATGGTTGCTGATTTCCACTACAATGTAACAAAAACCTCATTCTTTTTAACGTTTCTTTATTTCAGAATTATGTAGTCTATACGGATATTATAAAAAGGAATTATTTGTTTGTTTGTAACAGGCTCCGAAACTACAGGACCGATTTGGATGAAATTACATACAGAGATTCTTTGAAACCTATAATATAGTTTTTACCAAAGATTAGAGAATAACAGGCAGAGTGCGGCCGAAGACTCGAGTGACGCCGAAAAGCAAATACAAATTTCAAAAGCAAATACAAACATGTTCGTCTACTTTGAACACAACACGTCACGAGGGCTTCGTAATTTTCAAATTTCACGCACACAGATGCACGTGTACGTACGTGTAGTTAGCGTCACTCGAGTCTTCGGAGCACTAAGGCTCTATGTCTAGCATCACGCTATTATACATCAAAAACCACGGGACACTAGAATATTTATTTATTTTTATTATAAGAAAGAATTCAATTACTAACTATTGAAATTTTTTCGTGAGAAAAATCTTTTTTCTAAGAACCATTTAATTAATTTATTTATAAAGTCACATAGCATCTTGAGAAGATTTAATTATACAATACAAATAACTAGGCGCTATAGACAATTACGGACTTACAATAAACAAGAAGATAAACTTGACAGAAAGTTAAATTTAATAATGATACATTTCCAAAACAACATACTTAACGAAACAGCCTAATCTTAAATTTAGTTGCAATTACTTCATTTTTTTTGCACAAAAAGCGCATTTTATGAGGTACATAATGCATACGCCACTCCTAGCCGATCCGATGGGACTAATGTAATTAGCTACAATGAACTCTACCTCTAGTGATGTGCTGTGTACTATCGATAAATACTGGCTCGCTCCGAGCTAGACCTCGCATTGTAATGTATAAATCAAGAACTTTCATTTGATACCACACTCATGTTTATATAAGACTCGACTATTAAATCCGTAACTGCTACTGACATTACTCATCTTCGAGCTCAAAATTTTCTTTTAGTCTAAACTATTCGCCTACAAAATGTTTTCAAGATGGTATTAACTATAATCCAGATAACGATTTTAGAACTTTTGTACTAAATAAACAATAAATTTAAAAAATGGGGTGAATTTAATGATAAATACTTTGCACTATTCATTGACTTTCAGATTTGTTGAACGAAGTCGCCCCTTTATAAAACTACCGTCTATATTAAACATTTTTTTTTAAATTAAACACATGATTCCGAGTATAATGTAATTCTATTATTAATTAAAAATGTAAAAAATAATACTTAAAAATGTAAAATTTTATCGATAACACAAGCACAGCTAAACGTGGTATGAAATTTAGTGCTATGCGCTTTTGCTACAAAGCCTTTAGAAGGAGGTTAAATTTTTCATAAAATCCTTTATATCATGGTATTGTACGAGTTATACTTTCACAAGGCTTTATAACAAGGCTTAGAAAGTGTGGAAGATATTGTATGATAAGTAAAGGTAATTTAAAACAATTAATTTATTATATATTCCACTCAGATTACTTTATACCCCCTATTTTCTTCAAAACTGCATAGAAAAACACACAGTATATATAAATCAATTACTGTTTGTTTTTTAGCTAAAATCGCAAAGGAGGCTTACTTACTGTGTTACTTTTAATAAAGATTCAATTAATTCCAACCGATTGGTTGCCTGGAAGAGATCGCTCTTTAGCGATAAGGCCGCCTTTATAGCCCATATTAAAATGTTGTTTTATTATACCTCAAATGTCCCATGTTTTAAAATTGTGGTGCTTAATAAAGTGTATTGTATTGTATTATATTGTATTCAACATTTCAAGAGCAAAATAAAATTATTTGGTATTTTTCTCTAGATTTTTTTCCATATCTTAAACTATTTACCGTGCTCTTTTCCGGAATTAAACTCAAGAACTCTCCATCTACCGCGTTAATCACTGAAGCACAGAACAACATTATTAAAGTTTTATTATCGCATTTCTTAATTGAAGAAAACTGGATAAATAAAATATAACAATTAAAACGTTACGACATACGACACACATGATCTAAATCTGTTAATCACCAACTTGTAAGCCACTTATAAAACTTTTCTTTAATTATTCTCGAATCTTCCTTTGCAAAGTACCTTTAAAACATTGTATGAAAAAATGCTTAATAGAAAATATGAATTTTTATTTTTACATATAAATGCAAATTCTAGGAAAAGTAATAACGACTCACTTTAACTCCTTTCAAGAGAAGCAAAGAAATTTATAAGATATTTCTCGTTCGGAGTACGTTATAACGGCTTGTAAGATTTAATTTAATTATGAACTCAAAGGGTATTTCGTTTAAGTAACCTTAGTAATAAAAGAAGCCAATAAATTCATTTCAATGTTTAACTGACTTGAAATCTTGGGAACAGTTTTAAAGGTATGTTTTTGTCAATTTTTGTTGATGTATATCGTCATATAAATTAAAATAGTACAAAATTGCATACTCAATAATAACTTAAGACACAATTAACTATTTAATAAATTCTTAAAATATAAACAATAAAAGTAAGGAATGACTTCGTGATAAAAAATCGTCATTCCTTCTTTACTTTAAAATAATTCGAACATTTTTATGCTGATTATAAATATCTGCGCCTTGTTTATAAATTTGGCAATGAATGCTTATATTAACTTTTGCTATGTCTTTTCACAGGCTTTACAAAAATGAATCAAGAGGATTCATTCTGATTTAATTGACCTAAGGTTAAAAATTGTGTCAAACATATTTTTTATATAGCAGTATTAATTACATAAATCGTCTCATGCAACCTTATAAATGACATTTCTTTTATTCCAGCAAAACTATTGATTTCTGAGAAGGATACTAGTAAATTATGAATTCAGTACAGTTATGTTTTATAAACAAATTGTTCCTTCATGAAACAAACAGAATAACTAATTGTGATTCTGCGGTAGTCCAATGCAAGCTGTTAACATAAATCTAACTTAACCTGCCCTAACTTAGCCCCGGCGGAAACAAGTTCGCGCAACTTAATTCCATCTGGGAACTTAACTGTATGGAATATACAGTGTTTCGATATCGATAAGATTCCTCTTGAATATTTTTAGTTTACAAACGATATTCTTTGGAACTCAAATCTTTTGAGCTATCTTTTATCATCGGTTCAAAATAAATTTGGAACTGTATTAGTTCCAAATTTATTTTAGTTTACTAAATTTCAAACAATATCATAATAAATTATGTAATGGAATGGAATTGTCTATAAAAATATGACGAATAACGTAGATATAGATACTTATCCTGTTTTATAAATATCACCAACCACCAAAATACCACTAATCAAGAAAGGCACCTGTATTCCCATCCCATTTCTGACCGATCCTGTTATAATCCTCTCCTAACTTCCTACAATTAATCATCTCTTCATCCTCTCCTCTCCCTTCAAGCCGGCAAATCTGCGACACTTTTGATATTGTAGATGTTCATAGGATGCGGTCCACAGAACATTAAAAGAACCTCTTTTAATAGTATAATCTTGTGTTTGTTTTAACGCGAGTACTTTCCATTTTAAATAAAATACTTTTCAAAGGAATTTAAACGCGGTTTATTATAATATTTGGGGAAATAAATGGATGTAGACACACAATTTTTGAAACACTAATGAAGACAACAGCCAGCTCAGTTTCCCGTGACCACGCTCGCTGTAAAGCGCTCGAAACGTCGGATTAAATAATAATGTAAAATAATGTATAATAAACCGCGTTTAAAATCCTTTATAAAGTATTTTACCTCTTTTAATGTTCTGTGATGCGGTCAGTCACTTTACGTCAGTTGAACCGCATGCTCCGCTTGCCTGCTATACCATAAAAAATACACAAATAAATAACGAATCACACATAAATAAGAACAAACCAAAGAACAAGTTAATCGTACGCCATACATAAATAACATTGCCCTTTTAAACAAAACTTGACAGTTACAGGCTCTTTCAGCCCTTCCCCTTTGACTTTTCAAGTCAGACCACCTCATATCCATTTGTGAGGGCCGACCTTTGCAATTTACGATTACCCCAGATTTACTCGTAAACTATTCAGGGTACATTGTTTTTCCTACATTTTATGATTTAGTGGAAACTATGTTGATTAAGCTTTATTTAAATTTGAAAAGAATTTCGTAGGAACTTTATGGAAAACAGGATAGAGAGAAATATTTCTTTTTAACAGTTGAACGGAGAAGACGACAGAACATATTTTCGTTTTTTTTCTAGAATCTTACGCAAATTAGCACTTTTCATTTTTCTTAAGACTCGTTTTGATATAGTACAACACACAATACAACATAAAGGTAGGTAATATTTATTTTTATTGCCATGCTCACATGAAATTATTTTCCAAGAGATTTTAATTGAATAAATAATACAGAAGAATACTTTTTGCATTATCAACTGGTAAAGAAACATAGCATTGCTCCATAAAATGCATTCTATAACTTTCCTTCCTATGTTTTATAACATTAATTCCAGTTTCAGATTTAAAAGATTCACTCTGTATATGCAGTATGCACATATACAGGGTGTCTCTATAACACATAATACAGGGACGTCGACGAGAGTTTATTTACTTGTTCGCCGTTCGCTATACTTAAACGTTGTCGATATTGATGCTTTTGGGGTTCCGTATAAAAACTTTTATTTTTTTACCAAATAAACATACAATATGTTGATGCTGAATAGCAGAAGATATATTTATTTCTCAAAACTATTTTAACAATATGATGGATGTTTAATCATTATAGGCGTCTGGGAAATTAATCTTTTAAAAAAGTCATTGAGAAAAATATTTTTAATAATACGGAAATGTTGGCAAAGCAAATAGACCCGTAAATACTATATTTTTTATTTATTTCAGGTCACAGATAATAAATTGTGTGGTCCCATATAATATTAATAAATTAATTAATACGCGAAGAGTTTCAGTTCATAATCTAAAAATTGAGGAAAGTGATAATATTAAAACATCCTACTAATATTATAAATGCGAAAGTTTGTAAGAATGTATGTATGTTACTCTTTCGCAAAAACTACTAAACGGATTTGGATGAAACTTGCTATAAAAGTAGGTCCATAATAACATATAGGTTTCTTTTAATCCCGGAGTACCCACACGATTAATTGATGCGCGGGTGAAACCTCGGGGCGATGCTAGTTAATGATAATATGAATATTACATACATCACACATATAACTCACTTTCCCTATAAAATCGCATTTAATTAAAGCAAAGTTTAAAATAGCTTGATACCTTAAACAAATGTTATTACGTGCAGACAGGCATAACGTAGGTAATTAGGTTTCCTCGGGTTTTTTACCTTTTCCCTAATAATATCACCGTCATGCATATTAGGGTTCCACGATATTTAAGGAATAATCTATAATTATCGTTTGAATTTATCTACGACCTTGTTTGTTTTTTCTTTTTTTCTGTACCTCTTTTTCTGTATGTCTATACTTTACGACTAAACCACTGAACTTGTACAGAAATTGTTTGAAACCCAATAACAGGTAAAGGATACGCGGGTGAAACCGCACGGCGCAGCTAGTATAGAATAAAGATTAGGGTATACTTGTTTATTATAATAATAGAAAGAACATTTCAGCTTAATAAGAACTAAGAAAGTTAATATAATTTTCCCTAATTTTTTATGGTAAGCAGGCAAGTGGAGCATGCAGTTCACCTGATGTTAAGTGACTGACCGCAGCCCATGAACATCTAAACAAAGTTTCGAGTTTCGCAGTTGCTTTGCCGCCTTGAAGGAAGGAAGAGAGGAGGATAACGATGGGAAATTGGGAGAGGAGCAGAACAGAATGGGAGAGGAATGGGATAGGAATACAGGCCTCCGAGCCCCCGCTCGCCATACGAAACACAGTGCAACTGTTTGAGGCAGTTTGTTTCAGATCTTCTGCTGGAGGGGGGGAGTTGGATATTTTTTTTATATCATATTAATTACGCACTTTTCCTACAAAATCTCGTTTCATTTAAATTCCTTAAACAAATGTTATTACGTCCAGACAGCCATAGCATAATTAGGTTTCCTCGGGTTTTTTACCTTTTCGTTAATAATATCACCCTCATGCATATTAGAGTTCCGCAGTATTCCAGGAATATTCTAGAATTATCGTTTGAATTTATCTTAAAGTATTTTGTTAGTGGTAAAGATTATATTAGGGCTAATTTATATAATCGATCCCAAATACTGTACGTAAAACTATCTCATGTGGGTTTGATTTAATGAAACATTAATTTATATAAATTTAGGATGTTTTTCAGGTATGCAATCAGTAATGCCTATCGATTGATATCAAAAGCCAATAATATTTTTTTACTTTCAGTTTTGTAACATAACCTATGTCAATCAGTGAACATGCGGCTTTCTAACAATGAAACTATTTTCGAAATCGGTTCAATAGTTTTTGTATAAAAACCTGCACATAAAACATCTATTTTTTCCTCTTTATTATATTAAGTAAAAATTAGCTGTTTCGTCGCTTTTCGTGTGTTTGACTATGCTAAACAATAGGCGAATATAGGCTGCAGAGAGAGACAGATACAGCTGTTTCGTGCGGCTTCGATACCGTAGCGTTATAATAGTCTCACAGTATAGTCTATATGGCCTATTAACTTAAAAAAAATCGTACAGAACCGTGCATACAAAAGCAAACACACGCTTGGCCGTCTATTTGCCGGCAGTTCGTTAGCCGTAACACTAACACCGTCAGTATATTTTGCGATATTTTTACAAAATTGAGTTTTTATCCCGGCTATGACACTCCACTTTATTTGATAACACTGCTACCAATTTGACGAGAAATAACATATTTTCAGTATGAAATAGATTTTTGTAAGAATATATTTGAAAATTAACAATAAAGGCATTAAATTTCATTAGAAAAGTTCGCATTTTTGGGTTGCGTTTATTTTATAAAAGGTAAAGTGGGGCATTATGCAACTGAAACGATTTTTTAGTTCAATTCAAAGCGTCATAAGCTTATTAAATAATGTTCATTAATTAAATTTTGCATTAGACTTCACTTTGACTCTTACAAAAAATTAAGAAAGGTAAAAATTTACTAGCTTTTCTCGTCTTTGTCTGCCTGTGATTCAATAGAGGCCAATATAAATTAATGTATAGTAATAAAAGTTGCTAATGATCTTTGTATTCCCAGCAACAAACGTAGAACAAACTTCTACATTTATACTATAAGTTGGATAATATGAAACGTATATTAAAGGATTGAATTTTAAACTAGCGAGCAGAGCAATTAAACTTTCATATTGTTAGATAATGTCTATTTTACTAACAATTCTGAAATTAGGTTTCCATATTTACTCATCAAAAACTTTCGTGTATTTTACCTTTTAATTTTGCTTTATTATTTTAAGCGCTATAAAGAAAAACCCACATTTCGTAGAAATAAGATAAATTTTTGTTACAATCCGAGAGGAAACATCGATGACGTATTTGTGTCTCTTCGTCACGCTTAAACCACTGAACCGATTTCGATGAAATATTTTACAGAAATTCTCAACCTGAGAAAGGACAAAGATAACTTTTCCCAGAAATCCCACGGGAACACAAGGGACACGGGACACATGCGCGGATGAAACCGCAAGGCATAGCTAGTGTACATTAGCTTATTTCTATCTCTATTAAAATTATAAATTCGACAGCCTGTCTATCTGTACTACTTTCACGCCTTAACCCCTTATCCCGTTTAAAGAAAATGTAGATTACCTGTTATCGCAACAAAAGTGATTAAAGGGGATGAAATATTGAATGGAATACCAAAATAACTATACCAAAAAAGACATAATTATAAACAAAAGCTACTCGTTAATACTTGATATATTAGACTCATTATTGAATTCACCTTTCACGAATAATAATCGAAATTCTATCCACAAATCCCATTGTAATTAAATAGACTCCCAAACGTCAATAATGTAATACTGAACATAAATATTTAGTATTGCAGATCGGATGCAAAATACAGCGATTACGTTCAATGGGCCTAA
This sequence comes from Phoebis sennae, assembly GCA_001586405.1. NCBI lineage: Eukaryota > Metazoa > Arthropoda > Insecta > Lepidoptera > Pieridae > Phoebis > Phoebis sennae. The sequence continues at coordinate 396,239 of LQNK01000010.1, forward strand.
TACATAGCTTATAAAACAAAATAATTGTTTCACCGGTTCTATTTAGTAAGGGTGCCTTCAGACGAGAATACTGTAGGATTTTAATTAGGTAACAATTTTATTAATTGTATCGTAGCGTACTTTTGTCAGACTTTCCTAGCCACAGGCTTTAAGTAAGCAATTTATCGAAAGACTGAACCTAGGATATATTCAGTCTCTTGTTGGGATACTGAAGGAATTGAAAGCACATGTTCATATATTTAAAGCATGGAGCTTTTATAATCCCTTCCTCATATAATTGGGAATTCGAATGGCGTAGTTTTGGAAAAGGTATTTAGTTCTACGTTGTTCAATATACTACATATAGAAATAAAATAAATTAACGATACACAGTTCGTCGGTTACCTTATTATGCGTTAGATAACCCAACTGTGTTTCCTTAAACCTCACATTAAGTTTGAGACTAGTTCACAGGAAAAAATATCAATCACTAAATAAACATCTCATTTCTTAAGTGTAAACGTATATAAACTGCATTTCGACGTGGAACAAAACATGCGATAGCATATGTATATTACCTTAAATAATGCTTAAAATAATGGTTTAAATTAAATAACTTAGTTTTTGGACTAGATAATATCTAAAACTATGTACAATTCAACTTCATAGGTGACAGTGGAATATAACATATGAACACGTATGAAACACCTGTATTACTATATATAAACTGAATACAGTTGGTCGGTTAGCAAACCGTGCGTTAGCTAACCCAACTGTATGTTATCTAACCTCAGATAATTGGAGGTTTAAATATTTCCGCTGTGGTTGCCTATAAACCTGATATCGATTCTAAACTAGAATTAACCTGTGAATTTGATCATGAATAGTCATATATTTTTCAAATTTTGTATAATTTTGAAGTATAATGTTATTTAATTTGTTTATATTACCGTGTCCTTTATTTTTCTGCACAAGGAAACATATCAAAATCCAACAAAAACTTTACTAGATGAAATCCAGGGTTTCACCCCCGTACTTATCCCGTCCCCGTAGAATTTTCTGGGTCAAAAACTATTTTATGTGTTTTCTCGAGCAATACAACAAAATTTTATCCAAATCGGTCCAGTACAAACCCCCCTTTGCAACCCAACCACCGATTTCGCTCTACTACGAACTCGGCATTTTATTTTGTCTAATCTATTCGCCTAATTAATCAATTTCGTATAAACTATACTCAAATTATCGTCGTACAAAATTTTTCATACTTACATACAAACATAAAACTCGGCCATCTCGACTCTGAGACGGTCAAAAAATTTTTTATTTTGTGCAAGTGAACTCCCAACCTTTTCGTTGTTCACTCTACCACTGTACTATAGGTACAACCATAATTTCGCGTCGTTCGTAAAATTAATTAAAGTATGGAATCGTAATTAATTGGCGAAGTCCAAAGTAGCTGCGATGTCGCGAGCGAAATGCGTTTTTATTTTGTTATTGCTCGATTTTCAAGTGAGTTATTGTTTGTATGATCATTTGTTATTAAATAAGCATACCACAATTTATAATGGGGATTCTCATTAACAAAAATTCAAAAAAGAGCACATTGACAAAAGATTTTAAAATTTATCTTCGTATCACTTACCTTTTAATGTAAATCAAATTTCTCTTATCTACCTACCTACACACGGTGTGCAAAATTTGGTTAAAATCGGTTAAGTAATTTAGAAGTCCATCGCGAACACTGCGACAAGTAACATTTTAGCCTAAAGAGCTAAACTGATAAATCACAGGACAAATTCAGGGATCATGGCGCAGCTTAAAGTTACTTCCCGAATAAAATATATTTAGAATTTTGAATTTGTCATAAATGAATTCATTACTTATAACCGAAAAAGTAACACACATATTCAGAAACCTTACTTGTGTAAGTAAAATAAATACTATGTGAAGTAGGACATTACTTAATGCGTTTCAAATGATCAGTCCTTAATTCAAAAACTAATAATTTAAACATCGAATGACAAACCACTCCTCAAGTATCGTCTCTGTATTGGTTTTTATAGTATTGTTTGTGAATACGGGTGTTTAATACCTAATACCTACGCATTTTGCTTATTAAACTTTATGAACTAAAATTAAGATACATTGTAATTTTCTACTCTGTTCATTTATCTATAATATGTATGTATTTATTAACTATATTGTTCACGGTTTTACTCACTTTTTAATGTAAACATCGCGGTCATCGCGCTCACTTTTTAATGTAAACATTGCGCGGTCGCACCCAGCTTGTGTTTACATTAAAAAGTGAGTAAAACCGTGAACAATATAGTTAATAAACAATGTCTCACTTATCGTTGAATCAATATATGTATGTATTTACAAAAAAAAATTTAAGTATGTCTATCAGTTATCTAGTTTCCATAGTACAAGCTTTGCTTAGTTTGGGACTAGATGGCGTTGTGTTAAATGTCCAGGAATATTTATTTATTTATTTTATTACATCTTCAACTCTTAACATTTTTAAGTAACAGTTGATTACTGAAATAAGAAAACATTTTCAGTTCGTAATTCCTCAAGATCTAACAAATTCACTACAAGATCTGGTCAAAGGTACCAACCCCCCTCTTGTGGTGGTGTTGAATACAAAACAGCGTCAGGGAACGATATATGATCTGGCAGAAACGGGGGTCTCCTCAGAAGAAAGTGATGAAGGCGCATATTTCTTGTACCATCTTTTACGTGTAAGTAACCTTCAAGTAACCGGTTGGACGGCCTCGTTGGTTCAGTGGTTAGTGCATTAGACGATACTCAAAGAGGTCCTGTGTGTAAAGACGTAAAAATCTAAACAAAAAAGACATTTTAACATCTTCCGATTTTGTATTTAGTACTGACAAAAGTTGGTAAAGCATTTACTTACGTTTTTAGATTGTGTTTTTACGTTCGTAGCAAGCAAAAGCATTTGCAATTATTTATTGGTGGTCAGTCAGAGAAACATGACAAAAAACCTCACAATTACAGAAACTATAATTTGAATTAGAGAATTTGGAGAACTATACTAATAAAGGCATGCATAAATTTTATGAATAAGTATTCCAAAAAAAACAAAATCCGTTCTAATATTATAAATCCGAAAGTAACTCTATTTGGATGCCTATCTCATCTAGACATCTTAACCACTGAACCGACTTGGATGATTATTTTTACCAATATAGTTGAAAACCAAAAAAAGGGCAAAGGATTCTTTTTATCCCGAAAATCCCATAGAAACGGGAAATATACACGAGCGAAACCACGGGGCAAAGCTATTACGAAATAAACTCAAATTTTGCCCTAACTGATTACTAGTACATCCTCAATCCAATTGTAAATGTCAAGAGAATGCCTTGCAATTCAAGTTGGCCTTTGCTTCTAATATAATTTCGACTAGACCCGCTGTAGCAGGTAGCCAATAGAATCCCCCATCCACGGCAAATTGGGACATAGTAAATACAGCATAATGTTTGCTTACGACAACTTCTGGCCCGCCGCCAGCTCGTGGATACCTAACTAGTAATATAAAAATTTGATACCTAACTACGCTTTAACTTTAAAAGTAAATAGGACTTTAAGAATATTTTACGAGAAGCGGAATTATATGCAAATGCCTTTAAACCAAAATGCTGGTTTGGTAAGCTCTATTTTGAGTTCAAATTAGTTGGGACTTTTTGAGATTTCACGTGCTATTCATTCCTTTAAGTTTCATGGGCAGTTTGTATAATGCATACGTAGAGGTGTTGAAATAATGTTAAGTAGGCGTTAGAATTTCAAAACCTCATTACATTATGCATATATTTATGACCGAGAATTTTCACACAAATAATAAAAGCTTTTACAATTTCTATACTTACAAGAATTAGTAATGATTCAATACTAAGGTAATAATGAATCGCCAACCGATGGCGGTCATGATGGCCAATCTCAACAGAGATCAGCCAGGTACGCAGGAGATATTGTAGTGCAAAAATATGTGCGCAAACACAGGTGCACTCTTTTTTCCTTCATTCTCATAGCCCGATGGGACGGCCGACCGACACGACCGGCGAGAGATCAGGCGCAGGACCGACGGCTTTACGTCTGTCGTTGAGATTAGTCACCATGGCCG
>LQNK01000010.1:400846-433107 GCA_001586405.1 Phoebis sennae
GCTGATTTAGCCTCATATTTTACGTTTACAATTAAAATCTACTATTAGCGCAGTATTACAACAGTAATATAACCTAAGCAAAAAATACAAATTATTTTATAATATAAGTAGAAGTTGCACATACAATGTTATTATAAAAACACAAAAATAATTTAAATATTCATATAAACTTATCATATCTTACATCTCAAGTAACGAGCAAGTGAGACAAATGCGCGAGGGACTGAGAACGATATACACCTCTCATGTTATTGGCTGTCCTCAATACTTTTACAAGACGATACTAGCTTTACGTTATTTTGCCATCGAAATCAATAGGGCTCATAGATTTCTTTGTAAAAGGTTTTGTCAATTTATGCAATTTACTAATATAGCTCGATCGCCAACAGTATTAGTTTAAGTACAAATTACAGACCACCGAAGAAAACGAAAATTTAGATCCGGAAGCCGCTAGAACCTTCGAGAAAACGAAAGACATATTGGGAGAAGCGCTTCGGTCTCGATGCAATAGATATGAGAGATGCGTCAAACGCTGTGTAAAGAAGGTATACGTGTGTAAAGTCACTTGTAAACGAGAGTATGACGTGTATGAGGTCTGTGAACGGATTACTGTCTGTCATTCTTGCGGAAATGGCGGGAAAACCATGCCGCCATATTGGTTGCTGTGATTAAATTGTGCACATTGATTTGTAGTTTTATTTTGTGGTCAACAGTCAAGATTCTTTACTAACCATAACCTTACTTATTTACTTGATTTTTCCGTTCTGTAACCGCCACATTGGTTCAGTGGCTAGCGCGTTAGGCGTGAAGACCGAGAGATCTTGGGTTCGAACCAGGAGAAAAAAAAATATAGATTCAGAGGGGCATAGAAGCATTTGCCCCATGTGCCAATAGGAGACAGGGGACTTCAGATAATTCTATACAATAAAACACACGCATAACGTAAATTCTTGACTATAAATCTATACTTATAATAAATCTGTAGAGGACAATTCTGTACATGAAATATATTTCCAAAATAACTATTAAGAAGTGATAAGGGATCAATACTGATGGCAAAAATGCAATCAGTAAAATAAAATAAAAAATCAGTAAATTGGTGTCTGTCTATCTATCTGTATAACCGTAATAGAAATAAAAACTACTCGACGGATTTTAATGAATCTTGGTATAATTATTCCGTCCGATTTTTAAGTTATTTTTAAACTAGATTTCCGTTCCTTAAAGAACGAAATCTTTCGTTCTTTAAGGAACGGAAATCTAGTTTAAAAATAACTCAACAAAACCAAACCTAAAATTGTTGGCGTCCATCTTAAAGTAAAATCCTATAGAAATAACAAACACAAAGAATTCTTTAACATTCATATTCCGGATTATACTCCGGTTACAATGCAATCGAACTTACTTGAACATAACCAAAAGCCGTACTTGAATGTTACAACTACATTGATAAAATATACAGAGACGTACTGTACGATTTGGGAATATTTTTTACGTGTTTTTTGTTCATACATCTTTACTAATCGTTCCTCTTTATTTTTAACTACACTAATATTATAAAGAGGAAAGCTGTTTGTTTGTTTATTTGTTTGCTTGGTTGTAATGGCTCAAAAATTACTGGACCAATTTCGCGCGGCTTCTCTCCCGTAGCTTAATGTTATACTATATTATATTATAGCCTATAAAATAGCCTATGTTACTCATGGATAATGTAGCTTTCGTAATGGTGAAAGAATTTTTAAAATCGGTCCAGTAGTTTTTGAGCCTATTCATCACAAACAACGTTTTCCTCTTTATGATATTAGCATAGATTACAAAATGTAAAATGTATAAAAAATGTAGAATGTAAAAATTACCTGGACATGAATAGAATTTGGGGCGAGCCTCTAGTCATTGAACTCAACTCTTCACATCAATCTCTAGCTAAATTCAATTTGTATTAATACGAAGGCTCACAATCTTAAATTATTTCAAAGCCTCTAAATTCCCTAAGCCGCGCCCCACTTGAGATTTTCAAAGAGATGCCACCGAGTGGAATCCCCTCTCGGTATGCTTCAGAAAACTATTGAAGTCACGTTATATTAGTCGTTCAAATATTTATCGTTATTATAACCATCATCCGTTCTTTGATTGTTGTAACATTCCCATTACAATGAGAAATTAATCCTATGATGTAATATTATAAATCTGATTGATTAGATGTTTGGATGTTTGTGGGTTAATCACGTCGCAATTACTGAATGGATTTTGCTGATTTTTTCTACACAGATAGGTTAATATATATGTCTGGATTAGGATACATTCATCCAAATTTAACATGACAAAAGTTACGGGTGGAAGCTAATACTCAACATATAAATTAACTATAGAACGCAAAAGTTTAACGTGGAACGTTAATGTAAATTATAAATTTGCCAAAAGAATTAATTAATTAGATATTTTTTAGTTTTTTCGAAAGTATTATTATTTTTTGCAAATATAAATATTCGTTCAGTAACACTGTTTGTCTGTCAATCAGTAAACCACTAAACCGATATTGATGAATGAATAAATTCAAATCCTTAAAGGACATAGGATAGTTTTTACCCGGGAATCCCTACGGAAACGGGAAATATATGATAAACCCGCAAGACTATTTTAATATAATGACCCTATTTTATAATTCAGTTGTAAATGCGTAAAAAGCTTTATCAACCATACCCAAAATAATTCATACATATGTATTTGCAATCACAATTAATCAACATAAAAATAATTGGTCCATTTAATAGATTTAAAATTAACTTGATTAAATTCGGTGGAGCGAAAATAAATTTATCGAATCAAAATTTTCATTTAAAATTATTCATTTCGAGTATAATCGGCATTGAAAGAGGGTAATATGACAAAATTATTTCGAATTAAATTGATGCTCTATCTAACTTATATATCGCTTATTGTGAGTATTAATTTTCATTTTATTCTATATGAAGTTCATTAAATGCAGTGTTAATAATAAAATAGGTTTTTAATGTTTTACCTTATATTTGGGAAACGCGACACCCATAATTTACACATAATATCATTGTTTAACATAGGCTTAATTTATTTAGAATGCGATTTTTTAGTAAAATGATAATTATTATTATTATAAAAATCAACCTTACTATTTCAGTAATCACAGATATATTAAATAATAATTATAAAGCATTATGCTTTTTATAAAAACTTTAAAATAAATATAAAATGTTAGTATCTAAAAATCCCCATTCCCCTCTCACATAGAGTACATACTAGCTTCGGGCCGCGGCTTCGCTTGTGTTATATTCGGGTAAAAAGTATCCTATCACTTAATAAAACTATTAGCCTATCTGTTTACGGTATTTCATCAGAATCCGTCCAGTAGTTGAGGTGTGATTGACACACAAACATCTTACCATCCAAAATTTTACATTTATAATATCAGTAGGATTAGTAGGATTTCAAGCCTAAAGCACCTACCTAGTTTGATAGAACACATTATCACGTTTATTCAGCCTTGGTTTATCTTAAGTTTAGTAAATTTATTTATTTTTTATTAATTTCGTTTTTTAATCTAATTAATAATAATAATAACAGAAATAAAAATTCAAAATGAAAAAAAAAAATAATACAAAAAAATAATTTCCCTCCAGGATATGCCCGCACCAGGAAATGCAGAGAGTCTTCTAGCTCGTCTCTACAGGAAGGCGCAGAACAGCCACCGGCCTCTGATCGTCATCCTCGATAACTCCTACCTGAAGGAGAAGACGGAGAAGCCTGGGCTGGTGAAAGCGAATCCACTCTTGACGAGCGATGAAACTGTTCTGGATCCGAGTATTTTTGGCCCAAGTGTGCCTAGAGATCCTCATGTAGGGGTAAGTTACTGAAATATTTATGAATATTTATATATTTATTTTAAAACTAGCTGTGCTCTGCGGTTTCACCCGCGTATATAGCGCTTTCCCGTGGGATTTCATCGATTTTACAGTATCATATGTCCTTCTCCTGGTCTAAAGCTATTTCCCTATGAATTTTCTGCCGAATTGGTTTAGCAGATCTCAAGTTATAAGTGTTGTAACAATCCCGTCCTTGTTTTACATATATAGATTTGGATTTTGGGTTACGAAGAAAGGAAGGGTCAAATAGGCGATTTTCATATGAATGTAGCCGAGTGTGATATCAAATGAAAGGTCTTGATTTATACATTACAACGAGAGGTCTAGCTCGTAGCGAACGACTAGAATAGATGTTTAGATGTTTAGATGTGTGTGTGTCAACTACGCAACTACTGAACGGATTTTGATGAAATTTCATACATAGATATACTACTAACTGGATTAGGTAAGAAGGTAGGGGGGCTATTTTTATAGACCTAATATTTTATAAGCTTAAACAGTTACAGGTAAAAAAGAAGCATAAACCTACAGTCAAAACACCAGCCAAGCGACCATCCAAGACCATCAAAAAGAAGAAATCCTTCCGTGCCATCGATGACGTTCAATACGACGACAACCGATCCCCAATAGTCAAAAGTCTATTGCGAATCTCCAATAATTTACGATGTGGTGCCAGAGACGAATGTAGGGACATATGCAAGGATAGATACAGTGGGGTCAAGAAACAGACCTGTGTCATCAAATGTGAAGTGACATATGAATGCAAGCAAGTAGAAGAAGATTCTTGCAGGGGTGATGAGTGCAACATCAACTCCTGTGACTCTGGCGATTGTGAAGAGCAATCTGGGAGCACGAAGGGATACGCTATGTCGAACGAAATGTGGTGTCAAAAGGGACGGTGCTAATAAAAGTTGAAAATGATTCATTGTGTATTTCTATCACATTTTAGCAATAATTATTATATGTTGCTAGAGTTTTCTAGTCTGAATGTTAATATCCTATTAATATTATGAACGCAAAAGTTTGTAAATATGGTTAGATGTATGTTTGTTACTATTCCACGAAAAACTACTGGAAGGATTTGGATTAAGCTTGATATAAATATAGGTTAAAATCCATATAAGGCTTTTTACCCCGGAATTCCCACGGGATCAAGGGTAATTTAACTTCCCGAATATAGTGCAAAGCGACACAATGTAACTCAGTTTTACACCCGTATTCTAAGAACTTACCTTAATTTTACTTCCACTCAGGTTACGTCAAACATGACGTATAATAAATTTCAATCGAAAATTCATAAAAATATAATATTTTAATAAATAGATCGAAGTAACGGATAGAGGCGTTAAATTTTCTTCTCCGAAATTTTCTTAACGTGAATAGACGTGAGTTAGAAGAGTTTTTTTCTGACTCCGAATGTAATTTTCGTTGACAGAGGTTGAGTGAAGTCGAGGAATGCTCGAGTTACGTATTAGAATACGGGTATAAGATATACATGAAATATCATATAAAACCTTTTTGCAATAGTTGAATACAGTCAAAAACTGTAGACATATTGAGTTTTGACGTCATATAAATATAATGTTAATTGCGTAATTCAATTATATGATATTAATAAATGAAGTATTATTATAATTTATTGAATTGAATTAAACAAAAATGATAAGGTATTTGTAAATAGTCATTATTGGGAATTCAAATGTCTTCGAATAAAGTAAGTAATTGTTGTCTACATTTCTACACTAAATTTATAGAGAAGAAAGATTTGATTTTTTGTATGTTTGTTTGAAATAACTCCGAAAATAATGGACCGATTTGAAAAAATCTCTTACCATTGGAATTCTACATTATCACGAAATAACATAGACTATATACAACATTATCTCGCGGAAGCGAAGCCACAAGGAACAGCTAGTCTTTTATAACTTTACACCAAAATAATAAATCTTGATTTTACTTGTTTAATTTAAAAAAACAATCTTGTTTTTTACTTTTCTTGCATAGAAAATATTATTTACTCTAGAAATCTTAATCATCATTGTTATACGCCATTTTCCAATGTATGTTGGAATGTTTGCATGTGTGTATGTTTGTATGTACCTTGAGGATTCCTTATCCGATCTTGGTGAATGTTTGTACGAGGATATCTGGAGTATGGTTTATAAAAATTTTGTTGGAGATAAGTATAATTAAAAATATCTTTAGTACAAAAATGAGCAAAATCGGTGGAGGTGGAGGGTAACGAAGATAAGGGGGTGGAATAGGCGATTTCATATAAATTTAGCCAGTGTAGTATCAAATGAAAGGTCTTGATTTACACATTTAGTAAAGAATCAATACTACTAGTAAAGAATATATTTCAACAATTTGATTTTGATATCCGTTCTATTTCTATATATTTTTCAAACATCTTCTGTTTCCAGGACGCTTTCCAAAAAGGCAAACAAAATGAAGACGAAATAAATAATGAAGTAATATTACGTTTTTCTTTATCTTCTATTTTATATAGGAACCCATAGTCCAAATTTGTTTATGACTTACAAAGACACAAATTACATAAAAACGTTGACAATAACTTAATGGATGTTTTTTTAAATATTGGTTACTTATTGTTATTTTTCCAAATTGTTGCTTGTTGACAAATTGTACACATATAATTCGTGTCTTATATTATATCTCTCAATGTTATTTTACATAAAGGTGAGTAATACATTGAAACAAAATAATCCTATATTATTTCCAGATGCAACAAAATCAAGATAAAGAAATAATTTCAGAGCCAGTAAGTATATAATATTTAATTAATAAAAAAAAACACATACGATTGATACAAAGTATTTCGAATACACGTAGGTACATTTTTATTTTTTTTTTAATTACAAACATGTGTCAATCACACCGCAAATACTGATGGAATTTTAATAATTTTTTATACAGAAAGATATGGATCAGGTGTTAGGATATTTTTATTGATAATCCTGAAAGCGTAACGCATTTCGAGTTCTAGGCTGCAGTCTTAGATTTTTTATCCTTACTAAATTTATATACTTTTATGTTTATCTTTTAAAAACGTAAAAACATTTTTTAATATTTATTTTCATAGAACAACATAGTTTACATGCTCTTCAACTAGATGGCGTGTTACAGGACGACGACATATCCTCTCTCTTCACCCTACAAGGAGAGCTCACAGAGTACCTACAACGCGTAGAAAGCACTGACTACGAACTGTACCCCGGCGTAGAGGCTATCGACTACGACTTCACCGCGGAGAGGCAGAACCCATACGCTACTAAGTACAATTACAATATTACAATATAAAAAATAAGTAACGATAGATAGGGATACAAAGCGCGCCCGATCACACGACACGCAGATAGCATCGACTACGAACTATATCCTCGCGTAGAGGCTATCGTCTACGACTTTACTTCGGAGAGATAGAACTCATACAAAGTATTGCCTATAATTTATTTTTATTTATTTCCACATGTTAATAATATGTTGCACCAACAACAAACCATACCCTGACATAGAGAGAAAACCAATACACTACTAAGTACTATTTTTTTTTAAATACGCTTTGTTTATTTCTATTATGAAATAATTACCATCGAAATGATCATTAATCCCTATTTCTCTCCTTCAAGCTATATATTGAGAACGACGTGACCTATTTTATTGATTTGAAGTTCACTCATGCTCCAAGTTGTCTCCTATTATTCGTGTAGGTTTTTTAAACCACATTTCGATACTTGACTTTGAAGTTCGTGCGTTAATACGACGTCTTAGCCACCTTAAGTGTAATTACTAGACCGATAAAAATTATATTTTCAGCTTGGTCGAATCAACAGCTCATTTTATAAAAGGCTGCCTCGGGGCTGGTATCCTGGGTATCCACGAGGGGTACATGTACGGAGGTCTGTGGACTTCCTTGGCTGCCACAGTGGTTATTGGGACGCTGGTACCCTACTGCACTTATGTAAGTTACACTTTTTATAAGTATTTCTTTGTCAACTTCTTTTAAAACACTTTGGTACTATTTTGGTAGCTGTGGTGTATGAATTATCTGTACTGTTACTTATTCAATTGAAGGTACTTAAAAATAGTTGATTAATCTGTACTTGCTTCCTTTGTTCTTTCTGTTGGAAATATAACGTGGCGCCGAATAGTTCGTTTTATTGATTACTCCTGAAATATTACAGTAGCCAGGATAAATTAATAACTCCAACCAAAAAGAAACAAATAAAAATGGTAACATTTTAAGATTTTAGATACCGCGTAAAATAAAAAAAAAATAATACTGGAATAACAACACAACTGAATAAGAATTTTGCCTTCCATAAGTATACCCCATAGAAATTATTCAACGTAAATAATGGCCTAATATACATGAAAAATATGTGACCAACAAAATTTGGTCGCCGTACATACATACGTAGGAATTGAACATGAAAATTATCTGTGGAAAAACTAGAGGAATATACATAATATAATATACAAAAAGCGCATTTATAATAAATAACATTGCAGATGTTAATAAATTCAGCCCAAAGCATGTACAATCGGTTGCGGGTGGCGCGCTTGTCCTACGCCGACCTGGCGGAGGCAGCCGTCGCGACTGGCCCGTTGCTATTCTGCAGACGACACAGCAAAACGTTTAGGTAAATTATATAATTACAAATAACTCCATATATCAATTTATTTATTTATCATAGGAAACATAGTGGCTTACAGCCATGCCAAAGCGCCACTATGCTATGCAGCACTTATAAAAAACAATAATATACACAAGTTTTAAACAATAAATAAATAACTAGTTCCCTGCGTTTTCGCCCTTCCCGTAGGATTTGATCAAAATCCTCTCTTAAATGCTTACGTCATAACATCTATCTGTATGCCAAATTTCAGCCCGATCCGTCCAGTAATTTGGGCTGTGCGTCGATAGATCAATATGTCAGTTAGTCAGCCACCATTTACACCTACAATTGTATACATTATCGTTACTTTACATATGTAAATTAAATACACAAAGCTTATACTTTCAAAATAGTACATTAGTAGGAATAACTTTTTTTATAATTAGCAACAACTGTTTTCATGATTTCAAGATTTAGTAAAACTAAAGTCACATTTTCTCTTCAACGAATTTTCAGCTACTTATTAAAATAAAGGTTTTAACATATTATTGTTTATCCGAGTTATATTATATTTTCAATACATTTCATGAATTTATGTTTTCTTGCAGATATTTCGTAGAACTATTGTTATTTATTGAATTCAACGGGACGTGCTGTATTTTCGAAATCATGGCGGCGCATACATTAAAACAGGTAAACGAATATCAATTACAAATCTAGATATTATATGTAATCTTTGTTGTTTTGTATTTCTTGTTTATAGCTGTAATTATGCTATTCCTGGAAATACTACTCATCTTACTTCTAAATAATACTAATCTTACTTCTAGCTACTAATCCTACTATAATTGATAGATTTTATTGTGACTTCTTGGTGGAAATGCATTTTAAGTATTGAAATAAAGACGTTTTTATTTAAAATAAATAGTGTAAAAAAGTCTTTAATACAATACTAATCCAACTCCCTACTCAATATTATAACTATGAAACTTTTGATGTGTGGATGTTTAAATGTGTGTGTCAATGTTGGATGCATTTTGACATAAACATGGCCAGTAATCAAAAATCCCACATTCAATACTTTATTAATTCGTAATTTTTGCTTATTTCTATAACACTAGCTGTGCCACGCGGTTTCACCCGCGTAGCCACGGGATTTCCTGGACTAAGTATCCTATGTCCTTCTCCTGGTCCTAAGCTATTTCCCTGCCAATTTTCTACCGAATTGATCCAGCAGATCACCACTGAAACTATTCGACTCAACTATGAATTTGTTTTCAGTCGTTGGAAGCGGTATCAACATCGATAAAGAGCCTGAACCTGGATATAAGTGTGTATATAACAATAGTAACAGTCCCACTTATACTGCTCTGTATGATACGCAGTATTAAATATTTGGCGCCATTTTCTCTTATTGCTGATCTATTTACTGGTAAATATGAATTAATGATTACTTTGTTGTATATACCAAATCAATAGATATGCATTTTTTTATTTTATGGTTCACCTGATGTCATGTGACTGACCGTAACCCATAAACATGTACAAAATCAAATTCATATACTATGCATAAATAGATTATAGAATAGTTTAAAAATAAGGATTATTATGGAGATAAAATATAAATCTTAATTTGACGCGCTTAGATATTAATAATTTCATCAAAAAGCGGCTCTCAATTTGAAGGTAAAGTATAAAAAATGCTATGGAACCTGAAATACATTGGTAAGGGGATTTTAAAAATAACTAGCGACCCGCCCCGGCTTCGCACGGGTGCAATGCTGATATACTAAATACGCTACAATTTGCAATGTAAGCGGAAAAAATGTAATTATTTGCGACATCACATTAGAAACCTCAAAAATAACAGTATTTGTCCACTATTCAATGGATGATATTATACATAAAAACCTTCCTCATGAGTTACTCTATCTATTAAAAAAAACCGCATCAAAATCCGTTGCGTAGTTTTAAAGATTTGAGCGTTCATAGGGACATACAACATGACACATGACAGAAAAAGCGACTTTGTTTTATACTATGTAGTGATGAAGCATTCGCATTCGCGAACATTTTTTTTATTTATTTATTATACAAAAGTTACATAACCACATAAACAAAACTATATATAAGTATATTGTACAACTGGCGGCCTACTGGCTATAAGCCATCTCTAACAGGCAACCTCCGGGTAAAGGATATAAACATTTTTAGCATTATTCTAAACGAACTGTGCCCAGCGGTTTCTCCTGCGTATGCATCTCATGTTCCCGTAGGATTTACGAGATAAAAGCTTACCTTTATCTTCCCTCGAGTTTCAAACAATCTCTATGAAAAATTTCATCGAAATCGGTTCAGTACTTTAGACGTGAAGATAAGACAGACGACGTTACTTACGCATGTATAATATTAGTAAGGATAAAAAAGGAAATGGGGATTCATATATCATATCTCTTATTCCTTCTTCCTTACTTATTGATATAGTAAAAATACAGACATATCATCATTACACACATTGTTTTCTCGACCAATAATTGTACAATGTCCAAAGTTTGTTTGTCCA
The DNA here is from genome assembly GCA_001586405.1 of Phoebis sennae. Classification (NCBI taxonomy): domain Eukaryota; kingdom Metazoa; phylum Arthropoda; class Insecta; order Lepidoptera; family Pieridae; genus Phoebis; species Phoebis sennae. The sequence goes on from LQNK01000010.1 coordinate 411,946, forward strand.
GTGTTTGTTTTTTCAATCCATTACCATTGATCTATCGGACCGAGAATTTCATCTAAATCAATATTGGTCTTCCAGCTATATGCGTCATTACGACCATGTACTACAGTATATCCATCGCTAAAGACATCCACAACGTTCCCGCGTGGAACAGCATACATGGCTTGCTTCGTTTCTGCGGCGTTTGCATCTACAGCATCGACGGCACCGGTGTATCTCTTCCAATTGAGAATAATATGCGACGACCGCAGTACTTCAATGTCGTGTTGCAGTGTGGTAAATAGTGGTTAAATGTTATGTACTTTTTGGATGTTAGAATTTATATCGATTAGATTTTAAGTATTTTAGTGGAAAAGTGTTTTTGCAAATTAATTGTTATTTAGAACGATACAAAAAATGCCAAAAGTAGAAAACATTCAATTATTTAGCAAAGTTAGAACCAGACCCGGTATTATAAATAAATAGGATATAGTAAATAATCTAGTTGACAAAAAATAGCTATTTCGCACGGCTTTGCTCCCATAGTACAATGTTATGTGATCTTAGAGCCTTCCTTAAAAATTCCGACAATTTCTTTTTTTCAATGCGGAGCTGAAGTTCCTGATATTCATAGCGCGTTCAAAGAAACAAACAAACTCTTGAACATTTTAATATTAGTAATTATACATGTGTACTTTGTTCATTGTTAGACGCAAAAGAATCACAGTCTTCACCCATTTGTTGTGTGCGTTCCCCCCGCGGAAAAGTGTCGAATTTTTAAAACTTTCTTTGGCAACTATTTAGTGTGTCGGGTCGTGTAATTGTGTGTGCAATTTTTAAATTTGTGCGTCCAGTAGTTTTGGAGAAAATCGACAAAGACTGTTTCCGCTGGGGGAACGTTCTCCCAGCGGAAACTTTTTTTAAAAAATGGTCCTACTGAAAAAATTTTTTTGCACATAATTAGTGTGTCAGCTGTAATTGTGTGTGTAGAAATGAAATTTCTATGTCATAGGGCTCCGAAGTTATTCAAGATTCTGCTAGGAGGACATTTTCGCAAATGCTGTATCTCTGAAAGTAGTGGTCGGACATATACGATTTTTTTTATATACATAGTTATTAATTTGTGTGCATGGTTTATGAAAAAAGTATTTAAAAAAAATAAACCATTTAGGCTATGTAAATTAAAGTAAAATAAGTGTTTTTTTTTACTTACTGCTTCAAATAAGAGGGTTAGAGACTAAATAAAAATGCCAGAAAATACCTTACAACAATGTTCAACTTCTTGTTAAGTTTCATGAGTGTAATATTTGTATGTAAAAAGATATAACAAATTATATGAAAAATCGCTATGTCAATTTTAATGCGTGATTTAACAAATTTTTAATAAATTGGCAAACTGAAAGGTATGCATATATTTAGTGTGTTTAGTTAATAACTGTTATATGAATTTTCAGCGTAATACACTGAATGGTTAAAAAGATACAACAAGAAAAGCAACATGTATAAATCTTATGATACACGGGCCAAATTCGAATGGTCACTAAAAAGCGGCCGCGCCATACATCAAGCGTACCTTTCACAAATTGTAGTGTTAAATTGTGATTGTGGCATAAGATTTGGTTCAGGCGCGTGCATAAGTGAATAAAACGACAACATGATTTGTATATTTTTAATTTACTTGTCACAAATAAAATAAATGCACATAATTATCGATTTATTTCAGCATCGATAAAGCCTTATAAAATATACATACATTTAGATATGTAAGTATATGTCGTATAATGCTTTATAATTAAAAGTTATAAAAATCACAGATCAATCAAAATATATTGACTATATAAAACTGTATAGGTTCTAACTTACATCAAATCGATAATTATGTGCATTTTTTAAAAAAAGTTTCCGCTGGGAGAACGTTCCCCCAGCGGAAACAGTTTTTGTCGGTTTTCTCCAAAACTACTGGACGCACAAATTTAAAAATTGCACACACAATTACACGACCCGACACACTAAATAGTTGCCAAAGAAAGTTTTAAAAATTCGACACTTTTCCGCGGGGAGAACGCACACCATTTGTTTCCTATCTCGATTTTCCCAAATCCTTTATCATCTTTGAGATAGTTTATAAAGATATTTTAGCCTGTTAAGATTTTAAAGCCAATACTTTCTCTTACGACATAATATTATACTCAAATTACAATGACATACATATCGGAAATTCCATTTACGTTTCCACATATCAGTAAAAATTAGTTGGTTGAGATATTTGTATTCTTTTTTATCTTTATGTATTTTTATTTACTGCAAAACTCTTGTACATCGCAATTGATACATAACAAATTAAAACCAACCATTAAATAGATAAGAACTTACATATCAATAAAAAATTTTCAGGTATGGCGGTAGTTTTAACTTTTGTGACTATCGTAGGCTTCTTTGGATATTGGGCGTGGGGCGACCAGTGTCGGACTCCTATCACGATACACATGCCTCTGGACACGTAAGTTTTACGTTTTATCCATTGTAAAAATATCTTCTGTCTTTTCTAAGCCGCATGTTCAATGTAACGGTTTCAAACTACTAGAGTAACCAATGATTTTTCTTTAGACTACCAGTATAGAATCAGGTGATGTATAGAATTTTATGGGTATTTTTATACACTATGTAACTTCTGATCCTGTGCGAATTCTGAGATAAAAGTAACCTATGTGCTATTCTGGGTCGTTCCCTACATGTATACCAATGTTTTATTCAAATCCATTCAGTAGTTTTTCGTAAAAGTAAAAAAATATACATCAATCCGTACTCAGAAACTTTCGCATTTATAATATTAGTAGGAATAATACGTTAAAACCAAGCAATTAGTACAGAAGCATCATGTGTCAGAAGTATTTTCCATGCAAGCCAGAACATTTAACACTCACTCACTGTTGTAAACATAACTTGTGAAATTAGTTAGCAATAACTATCCCAATGAGTTATTATTTACCTCAACTACAATAGTTCGCAACTACAATTACTGCAGCTACAAATTACAGTATTCTCTATTTGAGCGCAGCATCTGCGCTATTATAAAGTGTTTTCACTGCTTTGGCGAATGAATAGTTGACCAGTCAGTGTAGAGGTTTCCCGCCGCTACTATATCAGCTAAAGAATATTATGTCATTATTAAACCCAAATTCCCAAATTAATACACCACACTTTTTAACGGTAACTCCTTAATATTGCAACTTCAACGATCCGATTGGCGCAGTAGATATGACAATGGTCTATGGCGCCGAAGGATGTGGGTTCGATCCCCACGAGTACAAAACAATGATGTGACGAACATTGTTATTTTCTACTTTCCGGATGTTTGTCTATCTATAGTATTTATGTATTTACAAAAAAATGTATACTTAAGTATATCTATCAGTTACCTAGTTTCCATAGCCCAAACAAGTTTGGGGCTAGTGGGCGTAGTGTTAAATGTCCAGAAATATTTATTTATTTATTTTTATTGATTAGTGTTGTATACATTCTATATATTATACTGGGTAGATTAATACGTTGCCTTGCGTAAATTATACGAGAGAGGGTAGTTGTCCATCTGTCAGACAATCATATCAGAGACGTGGTGTAGATTGGACGTGCGTATGCGCTTGCAGCACGTATATTAGTGATCAAATGAAAGACTTATTCGTAAGGTTTTAATAACACCAAATTGTCACACTAAATAATGAGAATAAGAAAATCTACACTAATATTATGAAGAGAAAAGATTTAATTTTTGTTTATTTGTTTGAACTGAACAGGCTCAAAAACTACTGGATCGAATTGAAAAATTATTTCACCATTAGAATCGTACATTATCCCTGATGAACATAGGCTATTTATATAACATTACATAGGCTATATGCTACGGGAGCGAACCTGCACGGAACAGCTATATATAGAATACTCATCGTTTACTCCATAAACATACCGACAATATTAGTAACAATAACAATGCCAATGAGTCAGTATGTAAGTAACTAAAGTCCGCAATAGTTGAGCTAATTATGTCCACATTCTCCATTTTGAGCGTAGCATCTGTGCTATTATGAAGTGGTCGCAGCATAACAAGTATCATGCAATTCCAACCTGAGTCTAGATAATTTATGTAGAGTAGATAAAAAGTACCTTACAGATAATTTTTAGTAAGTGATATTTGACAATGTAAATACGCCAATAGAAGGTATTTAGCTAAGAAAAACAAATATTTAAGGTGTTGAATACTACAAATATAAATTGATATCGTGTAAACATGATCAAATTTTTTACCCAAAACATGTTTGTATGTGTGTGTGTGTTCGTGTTTAAGAATTACATAATTTAATTTCAATAATAATATACAAGTGTATATTGTGAAGGGTTTGACTTCCGAATGAGGCCTTCACTTTCTCTAACGTGCAGTTCCATAATTAGTTAACAATAAGTTTCAAGTACCTCAACTACCATAGTTAGTCTTCAATAGTTGAACCACAAGCCTAATAGGTACAGAAGTCAATCTCCTGTGTGTATTCTTAACAATCGTTGACAGTATATGTTTGCTAGCTTCCTCTTGTGTGAAGTTTTATAGACACTCATCACCCATGTGTGTACACGCACACTAATGGACTTATGAGGACAAAGTATTAGGATCATAGTAAAATATTTCAAATTTAAAAATTAGTGGGGCGCGTCGTCGTGGATCTATATGTGTTTTAATTTTAATACAAACACATACAGTTTTCAGACTGTTCCGATGTAGCCCGAAATATTGTATCTATGAACGGTGTCAACGGAGATTGTATTCTGTACCATTTTGTGGTTTCACTAATTACGTCCACGGTCTCCATTCGAGCGTAGCATCTGTGCAATTATAAAGTGTTTTGCAGCGTACCAATTATCATGCAATTCCTGCTCACCGCGTCGCTCGGGGTCACGTTTGCTGTACATTTCTGGGTGCCTTTTAGAGTCATTTGGCATTATATAAGCAAGAGATATAGGAGGTAAGGCAATGTATATAATTGAGTTTTAATTTTCATGTAAGAATTTAAAATTAAAAAGACTAACTTACAACTAGCTTTTTTATAATTGAAATTGCATTGATTGAGTTGTCGTCAATATTATACCAATTTAATACCAGACCTTGTTGTAATTTTTTTTCTGAAATTTTAATACCTTTGAAATCAGCTAAATGTCCTCAAATATCTCTCTATTTGTATGTTAAAATTCATCAAAATCTCTTCATCTATTTTCTTGCGAAAACGGAACATACCCGATTGGCGCAGTAGACCATTGCTGTATATAGAGGGTATCGTGGGTTCGATCCTCACGAGTAGAAAATTATATTGTAATTAACATTGTAATTTTGTCTGAGTGTTAATTTACATAAAAAGTATGTTCAAGTATGTCTATCAGTTATCTAGTTTCCATGGTACAAGCTTTGTTTAGTGTTAAATATTCAGGAATATAGCATCCATAATTTACAGGAGACGCAACTCTTGGGAGAGATTCTATAGAGCATTGCACGTAGTTCTGCTCTCGTGTTTGTCTGTCGCCTTCCCAAACCTCAGCAAATGGATGTTTTTTGTAATTAATTCTTATTATTGCTAATTAATATTCATGTAATAGTAAATATGGTCTCGGATTTAAATTTCAGTGGGCTGTATTATATGCCCCGTATATCCCGTTCCCGTGGAATTTCTGGTTTTCCTGTATCAGGTTTCAAACTATATTGGTACAAATTTTCATCCAAACCGGTTCGATGGTTAAGGCGTGATGAAGAGACAGACAGAGTACTTTCACATTTAGGATATTAATATAAGTAAGAATTAAAAATCCAAATCGAAATACAGTTTGTTTTTATCCAATTCTTTATTGAGACAGAGGATGTAATTCGGTATTTATATTGTTTACTAGCTTTCCGCCCGCGGCTTCGCTCGCGTGGACCCGGTAATTATTCGAATTTTTCTCGCCGTAAAACCATGCTTGAACTCCAATGAACATTTAAAAAAAAGAATTGTCCAAATTGGTCCAGTCGTTGTTGAGTTATGCGCTTACCAACACATTTTGCGATTCATTTTTATATATAAGACCTCATATTCCACAAACTAGCTGATAATATTTGTTTTTTTTTTTCATTTAACAGCGGGCAAGCGGAGCATGCGGTTCAGCTGATGTTAAGTGAGTGACCGCAGCCCATGAACATCTGCAACAGCAAACAGACATGCCTTGCCGGCTTAAGGGAAGGGGAGGGGATAAGGAGAGGAATTGGTCAAAGATTAATTCTTATTTCATTTAAATACCTTTTAGCTCGGCAACTTCTTCATGGGTTTCGTGGTATTCATCTTGCCTGCTTTTATTGACAGCTTGGTGACTTGGAAGGAGCCTCCCATCGACTATAGGTGACATAGTTATTATGTTATATTATATCCTTTTATATAACAGAAATAAGTAAATAAGTTATATGATTGTGTTTGTTTCAACGCGAGTACTTTCCATATCAAATAAAGTACTTTTTGAAGGATTTTCGGTTTATTAAATAAATAAGGGAAATTAATTAGGCACAACGAGAAATTTGAATTTTTTTTCTTCATGTTATATGTCGCCTCTTACGACACCCACGGGTAGAAATGGGATGGCGACACATGTATTGTAACAGGTATTCTACACGGGCAATTTTGGGATTTCTTCCCTTTACATTTTAGAAACGATGAAACTTTAATGTGGATTTGTACAAATCCAGTGTTTTTTCTAATATTACTAAACATGTTTAAAATACAATTATTTTTACACAATTGTAAGTAGGTAGCGTAGGCGATTCCAAAATCTGAGAAGCATTCTAGATGTATAATTCTGTGTTTAATATATTCTGTTTTTTCCTTACAGATTACAAGTACTCAAGAACTCGATAATCATAGGGATCGGTATTGTTTTATGTGGCGGTGCTATATATTCGTATAACTAAGGCTTAATTTAATTAACTGTAAATAAAATATATATAAGAAATATACACCGTTTATCATTTTGATAATAGATTAAATATGTAGTAGAATCACTTTTGATCTGAAACATTCTTCGATCAACAATGCAACAAGATGTCGTTTCAGCACAAAAAAAATATCGATAAATAAAGGCTCACGTTAATTTGGTTTTGGTCGGTCAAAATGCCGCAGTGTCAAATGAAATATTATAAAAATAATCGTATGTAAGTTTATGGTATCATAAATATAATTAGATTAAATTTAAAAAGGTTTTAAAACATGTCTCTCCGTTTATTAGGAGTCATGTGTAGCTCTCTAGTACATAGTCACTCAGAATTTATATAGCTTTGATTTTGTATGTGATACGAATTTATAATTATTTAGATTTTTTTATTTAGAGACATCTTCACAGAACTATTACAAGGTTTATGTTAGTCAGATTCAACACAGATACGTTACAAAAACTTTTTATGATCGACACTAGATGGCAGAAGTTTAAAAGAGAAATAGTACACAATTTTTACCCGACCGCTACAGAGGGATGATAATGTTTTCGAGCATGGGCCTATGCATTATTCCGATAGCTAGGACTATTTTTGGGGAAGTGTTTGAGGTAAGCTGAAAACTTGTCTGATGACTCTCCTATTATACCTCGACATGGAATTGTAGACCTGGCTGGTGGTTTTGCCTACGTCATGCTAATAATGTATTGTAATTTATAGATACACAAATATTATACAATAATATTTATCTATCTATGTAATAATAAATAGATGAAATATTATGAACAAATTAATTTTAATAAATTAAAAATATAATTAAAAAAAAAAGAAAATTACATAATAGAATAAATTAAAATATTTATATACAATTGAAAATAGCAAATATTTTTCTGTTTATTTAAATATAAATAGAACAAATACCGAGAGAATAATATTTACACAATACAAGTATATGAAATAAGTATTACTAAATAATCAATATCAAAACATAAATAATTATAATAAATCAAATAAAAAAAAACTCACTAACTAAATAACAATAAATAGTTATATAATATAATAAAATAAACATTTACTATATAAAAAATACTAATAATATTATAAATAATATCATAAAAATAAAAGTACTTGTCTAATCTTATATATATTAATAAACTTAAACTTAATTATAACAAAAATTAATTGATAAAAAAATAAAATAATTGTAATTAATACAAACACTACTTGCCTTTGATTGACACATCTTGCAGCTATTATTCCGCGTACATCGCATTTTACGTCAGCAAGTGGCCGAGCGGTTGATAAGGGAACATTTTGCACATACCCCCAAATATGTTATTAATTTGAACGTTGCAATTATGTTATTAATTTGAACAAATGCAACACGTTCAACGCGTGGAATATTTATATTTATACAAATTTATTGTACGTAATATTAAGTGAACTAATTGTTCTTGAAATAAAGTTCTTTAAACCTAATTTATAGCTTTCTACATAAACTTACCTATCATAATCAAAGATTTTCTTCCTAAAATCTAATTGAAAGATAAAAATCCATTCAGTATTTAAAAAAGTGGTGCGATAATAGAAAACATACAGAAAATATTCCACTCTATGTTATAATAAAGAAAACTAGTAAGAAGAAAAATATATTTGTTTTTATGTGAAGAAAAAATAGGGAAAAAATATCTTGAAACATAAAAATAAACAAGTATTAATGAGTTTCTCATTGTTCTGTGATTATCTCCCATGGACACCCGCAATACTTCCTCAAGATACTGTTAAATTCGTGAATTTACTATAATTTTATTGAAGGAAATTAATAAAAAACTTATACAGGTGAATAAATAAGATTTATTTCAATAGAGCAACTTAAAGAAAAACCATTGTATCACATTACCATGTGTGTGTATTTTTTATTTTGTATATTGTTTTTATTTTTCTACAGCCCATGACTATATACATCTAGGTATAATGGGTATATAGTAAAATTAATTTAATATATCAAGGGCTTATTTTATATTTTGAGGTATGAAAAAAAACATACATTTTACGTACACATACATGATAGCATCAGCTTTACGCTGATACTAGCTGATACGCGCGGCTTCGCTCTCGTAGCTTAATGTTATATATATATACCCTATGAAATGTAGCAATGTTACTCGTGGATAATGTAGCTTTCGAATGGTAAAGGATTTTTAAAATCGGTCCAGTAGTTTTTGAGTCTATTCATTACAACCAAACAAACAAAGTTTTACTCTTTAAAATATTAGTGTAGATTATGGTTTTAAATTATTTGCGTAAGCAGGCGTTAAAAATATCACAAAGCTCCAATTTTACACTGTATAAGATCGTGCAAAAAGTCACTTGTAAACAAGTTATTAATGACAATTCACACCAAATACAAATAATTAAGACCACGGTCAAACCCATCGTCAATCATTGTCCACTTTAATTTATTCAGCTGGCAACAATATACTTAAGCAGTTTTAACCTATGAGAACATTATTTATAGAAGAACTAGCCACGCTCCGCGGTTTTTACAATGAAGGATTTGTTCACAATAATTTGAATTTAACGGTTGATCCAAGCAACTGCATTCCTGCTATTGTTATGAAGATGTTACAATCCACGGATGTCGGGGCTAGTGTTTTAACGGCTGTTTTCAATAATGCATCAAAGATTAGGGATAGATTGTTATGTCAGATTATATGACGTAAGATTGACAAAATTCATAGCAAAGGCTATCGTCGATAGGATATTGAAATCAAAGTAAGTGCAAATAGATGGATTTGTCTGACTTTAGTAAGCAAATCAAGGGATAGATAGAATATTGAAAACGGCTGTTAAACAATCAAAAATAGAATCCTTGTTTGAGTCGTTATATAACGGCCGTTTTCAATAATGTATCAAAAATTATACAAAGATAGATTGTAATTTCAGATTAAATGACATTTGATTATCAAAAGTCATAAGGCTATCCGTCGACAGCATATTGAAATCAAAGTGCAAATAGATAGGTTTGTCTGACTTTAGTAAGCAAAACAAGGGATAGATAGAATATTGAAAATGGCTGTTAAACAATCAAAAATAGAATCTCTGTTCTCGCCGTTACATAAATCAATTCTAAACTTAATACTCCTTTGTTTCAATCAGAAACCGCAATTTTCAATCACTCTCAAAGTCTTATAGACAATAAACACCGACCAATAACCACTCATTGGTACAATAAAACACTTGAATCTTAAATACTTAGCACTATCGAAGACTTCACAATGTTTTACCGGTTTTTAATTAAGACTTGATAAAATTGCTATTGTATTTCCTTGCCTGAGTGTAAACACGTGGATATCAAATTTTAAATTGGTCGTTTCAATTGGCCCAGTATCTCTTGTAACGAACAAATTTTAAAGCCAAATCTCAGTTGTAAACGTATTGTTTTATGATAAGATCCTTTATGGATTATTATAAAATCTATATTTATTTGTAGATAGTGTGGCGACGTGTCACGTATGTCACCCCCCATATCTATTCGTGGGTGTCGTTAGAGGCGACTGAGGGTAATTCTGTTGCATAACATCTTCAGCAATAAAAGAGTGGGAGTCGAGCATTGCCCATTTGGGCCAAGCTTGCACCTAACTCTTACTCCACAAATTACCTCCCTCCAGCAGAAGAATGGCGTGAAGCTACTGCTTACCGTACCGTACCGTACGAAATACAGTACAATAGTTAGGTAACGAAGGGAGAGCGAAATAGGCGATTTTCATATGAAAATAGCCGACTATAGTAGGTATCAAATGAAAGGTCCTGATCTACATTACAACGTGAGCGCGCAGAGAGCCACCAGTATATTTATTTTTTTTATATTTTATATTTATTTCAGGCAATAATTAGTGACAGTTAAAAGATCTTATATAACTTAAAACACTCTTTTATACTAGACCGAGACAATTTAACCTCTCCGATGTAATAGAGAAAGCCTAACGCCAAGCACTGAACCAAAGAGGTTCTTTATGTATTTAACACATATAAAGTACATTAAAAATAATACATAATATCAAACGTTATATAAATTATCAAATGTGTATACGAAGTTGCTCTAAATGATTGCGTGTTAATAATTAAAATTGCTCGCGCTTTGCATTAATTATTCTAGATAATTTTTCGCTAAACTATCAATTATTAATGTTTCCATTATTTACGTACACAATTAACAAATAATAATAATGAAAATGAATATCCTTAATAAGCTGATTTCAGTTGTTATCAGTTGATTTAAATTGTATATGTTTTATGGTTATAAAGAATTATTTTAAACGCATCCAAAATTATAATAAATTATATCTGTTTGCATTTACTAGAGCATAGGGCTTTTTATTAAATTTTTATCTGATCGATTTTTATTTAAGAGCCAGTAGGTTAATTTTTAATTTTATCAATATTATAAGACCGGCCACACACATGCTGAATTTTCAGAAGCTCAATTAAGATTCTTAATTTAGAAAGGCCAGTATACCATACAATATCGGCTTGCTCCACACACATCCTGATTTTTTCAGATTCTGAATTTCTCAGACGACGACATCGACCTGTAAGGATCGTACCGATGAAATGTGTAAGGTGAGGTTTTTAAGATTCTAAAATCAAATTCTGAATTCAGACAGACATCCAGCATATTTGAGGCCGGCCTAAATCAGAAAGTAACTCTATCTGTCTCTTCTTCACGCCATAACCACCAATTTGTATGAAATTTTGTACAGAGATGATTTGAAACCGGAAAAAGGATATAGGATAGCATGTATCCCGAAAGTCCTGCGAGAACGGGAGATATACGCGGATGAAACCTCTCAGCTAGTCTATTATAAAAAGTGGTCTCTGTTACGTTTTATTATGGGGTGTTCAACAAAACGTATGCATTTCACCACTAATGATAATTAACGAACAAATTCGTGTATCAATATGTAAATGTGTTGTAAATATTCGCAAAGATATTAAGAGGGTTTGTCATATAGTTTCAGCTAAATACAGTTTTCAATGGTATTATAAGTATTACATTTATCTACGTTCGAAGGTTGTGACTAATATACTATAAGTCAGACTTGTGGCGGAACCGCTCGTGTAGTGAGTGTGATATTAATATTTTTATAAGGATTTACGATGGAGATGAAACTTGATCATGTGAGTTTTTAATGGAGATGTTAGTCTTAATTATCCTGTATATATATTGTCTAGAATTTGTAGTAGTGCTGTTAAAATCTGTTGAATAGTCTTGGTCACTTGAATATAAGCAAATTATATTATTATTAAAATTTTGATCCCCAATTTTAGTAATTAGTAAGTAAATATTAAGTGTATTTAAATTTAATAATTTTTATGAGTTTCTCGGTGTCAGATTATTGAATTTAAATTAAATATGTGACATCCTATCCTGTAATTACTTTTTGTATAACCATTATTATACAAAATAGATAACGCTTCCTTTCAAATGTCGTTATGGTTATTTAAATTTTCTATTCGCACATTTTAAAGTTTTATTATCTCAATAATTCTTAATTCTTGAGTACGTTAACGATCAAGAAAATGATGCAGAAGTATGTAACAGAATAGATAGACAGAGAAGTCAAACCCATACAGATCGCGGTAGACACACACATTGACACGGTTCTCCAACAACATATCTCGGAATGCTTCGGACCACTGAAAGCGAATGTCATCAATGTCATGAAGCAGCACTTTTGCCTACGAATTTGTCTGATAGGAGATAGAAAATGCCTTGTTTATTCGGGTTACGACGTGTATTAAACTAAATTTTATTTTATTTAGTTGTTGTGTGTTTTAGAAACATTAAAACACTTTAGACATATGTATTATAAACATTGATATTGGCTATATTTATATGACTAAGATTTAAAATAGAATGAACAAGTTTAATTAAATGCAAAAACCGGCTTCAATTCCTCAAGTAGTCACATTATTTTTAAATAAATTCTAATTTTAGTAGTGAACAACTTATAAGATTGTGTTTGTCTTCATTAAGCGATATAGAGTATAGACTATATAGGCTACAAGCCGAGGCCCGCGGTTTTACCCGCTTAACTTCTGATCCCGTGGCAACTCGTGGATTAAAAAGTAACCTATATGTTATTCTGAACCCTTACCTATATGTTTACAAAGTTTTATCACAATCGGTTCATATATACATCCTCACACAACTTTTAAATTTATAATATTAGTAGGATTAGGCTGTATTAGACTATAAAAATTAAATTAAATTATAAATGCGAAGAGTAATTCTGTCTGTATATCTGTCTCTTCTCACCTAAACCACTTAACCGATTTGAGATTGTTTGAAACCCGAGAAAAGACATAGGATAGATTTTTATCCCCAAAATCCTAAGTGACCGGGTGAAACCGCGGGGCACTAGCTAGGAGGCTATATAACATTATGCTACGGGAGTGAAGTCGGGGTGAAAAGCTAGTAAGATTTACTTGCGTTTAAAGATCGATACTGAAAAAATAAATTAAAATATATCCACAACAAAAGGTATAGAAATGTTACAAATCGTGCAAAAGTTTAAAATGTTGCTCCAGTGCCTAGTTTAATAAGTAAAAATATATTTTACTTTAATTCTTCTTTAATTGTTTGACAGCACGATTTTTCAATGCGAAAACGAGATAAAATCACCTTGAATTTAATTTGCAATTATTTTTTCTTTATCACAAGCTGTTCTTTTTTCTTCATTTTTTGAATAAACATCAGTATTTTTGGAGTCTTCTTAGGTGTTGTTCTTATCAACAGAACGGTTATGTTTTAATGATGTGTTTACCTGTTAATACCCATTAAACTGAATTGTGACTAACTCTCTAACTAACTGTGTGATGTAGAAGGTTAGTAGGTCACTAACAAAAATAACAACTATTTGCCAAAAATAGAACCGACTTACTCACACTATAAAGTAGAAAAATATAAATCAGTGCAAAATCTTATTCAACTTTTGAATAGATTTCAAAAATAAAAGTTATTTATCATTCGTTAAAAAAGTTCTTAAGAACGGAAGTGAATGTTTACCCACTTATATATCTTCAATATACAAATCATAAAAGTGTTAATAACCTTAACTTTAAATTGTAAAAATACACCTCAAGGTTCATATATGATTCGGAAACCTCACCTCGTAATAAATATTTACAATAACATTAAGATTTATCTCGTATCTTTACAGCATCGGCACAGAATCTCAGGAGATAACAAACAAACATATCTTTGTAAGACTAGCTTTAATTGTTTTTAATTAAACATATTTCACATACCGATATCATATAAGGAATGAACTCGGAAAATTATCATTCATTCTTTATTCATTATTCTTTTTTATGTTTTTTATAGTTCGCAATAAAACAATGATAGATTTAATGAACAGAATATAATAGGACAATGATTACTTAAAATAGATAGGTACACATCTACACTGATATTATAAAGAGGAAAACGTTGTTCGAAAATAATGAATAAAAAGTAATGAATAGCCTTAAAAAGTATTGGACCGATTTTAAAAATTCTTGCACCATTCGAAAGCTACATTATCCTATAGTAACATAGGCTACAACACTATTTCTCGGGTCACGACGCAACAACCTGAGCCCGACAGTCTTCACACGGGGGNNNGATTTCATTGTATCTCACTGCGCAATTATAATGCTACAATGTGCGCACAAATACAGGCCCCCTCTTTTCTCTCAATGTCCAACTGTACAAGAATTCTATACCATACCCATCCTGTCCCATCCTGTTCTACTCCTCTCCCATTTTCCCATCAATATTCCTATCCATACCCCCCCTCCCTTCCTTCAAGCCGGCAAGGGAACTGCGACTTTCGTGCTGTAGTTGTCCATGGACTGCGGTCGGTCGCGTATCACGTGCATCGGATGCCTGCTGTATAATAAATAAAAATTTTCGCCAAAAAATAGAACCGACTTCCTCGCTCTAAAAAGTAGAAAATAACTTTTATTTCATTTTTGTTGAAATCTATACAAAGTCGGTGCAAAATCTTGTTAAATTGAAAATAGATAAGGCACCGACTTTGTATAGATTTCAACAAAAATGAAATAAAAGTTATTTTCTACTTTTTAGAGCGAGGATGTCGGTTCTATTTTTTGGCGAAAATTTTTATTTTATCCTTTTTAGTGTCCTGTGAAGGGTAATCACATCATCTAGTCACAATTCAGTTGATATATATACATCATTAAACCTTAACCGCGGAGCTTATTCCGTTGATTTTCGAGGAGTTCCCTGGAATATCTTCCACATGGATGATCTGACTTGAACCAAATTTATATGGGACCACACATGAACTCTACTCTTTCGAATGCAAAAAAAAATTCCAAATCGGTCCATAAACGCCGGAGATATGCGGTAACATACATAAAAAAAAAAAAAAAATACGGTCGAATTTATAACCTCCTCCTTTTTTTGTAAGTCGGTTAAAAAGATGAATTGTTTTAAAAATGTACATACAAAAATTGATTTACATACACCTCGATGTATTTTTATTTATCAACGTTGTTTAGTGTCACTGCTTTTCCTACAAATAAAGTAAAGAATAATTATCTGTAAAAGTGTTTAAGGATAAAACCACAGTAAATGATGTTCCGGTAATATTTCCTCTTCACAGAACCTTCACCATCATTACTTATTTTTAATCCATTTACGTATATTTTTTATTCGTTTAGATGCAAAATATCCATAGCGAAGAAAATGTAGACCCATCGAAGCCGCCCCCCCAACCGTCACCCAAGGGGGGGCAATATAAGCTGCAGTCACAAAAGGAACCTTATGATTTTGTGGCCAATAGAATAACAAGAAAACGTAATAAGTGAGTATCTATCATTTCTATGTTTTTAGAGTTATTTAAAATAGCTGTTCCCGCTGTTTCACCCGCGTATTTCTCCCGTTTCGTGGGATTACTGGTATAAAAGCTATACTATATCCTTTCTCGAATTCTTGTCCTTTATCTAGGCGTAAAGAAGAGACAGAGACACAGACAGAGTTACTTTCGCATTTATAAAAATAGCAGATTGGTTATATGTATGTATGCATGTATATATGTATGTATGTATTTGCATACATTTTTCAAAACTTCTTTAATTCATTAATTAAATTTAAACACACACATTACATATCTTAATAAAAACTAATGGTTATTAAATCAATCCCACTTACATAATAAATTAAAATGAGAATGCTGTTTGGATATTTATGTATCAATCACGCCATAACTACAGAACAGATTTTGATTGAAATTTCGTATACAAATAGCTAGATAAGGTGGTAATTTTTTTAATTGATTTATATTTTATAGACGCCGAATCAATGCAGGCTAGCTAATTATTTCTTTTGAAGTCATGCAAATTTAAAACTACGCAATATTTGTTTCTGAATTCAATTGAAATCAACCATTACTTTTTCTAAAAATAATTTCAGTTTATTAGAAGCAACAGGGCACTTAATAAAGGGGTGTTTAGGTGGAGGCATCCTCGGAATCCATGAAGCTTTCATGAAGAGTGGTCTCTGGACCTCCGTGGTGACGACTGTACTGTTTGGCTTTTATATCTCTTATTGTTTACATGTGAGTTATTTTATGGTATTATACAGTATTTACTTTGAGATAAATGTTTATTTTTACATTAAATAGATAACAGTCTTTGAATAGTGATTGTAGGTATTTCAATGTCGATTTTTTTCCATAGATTTAACGATGACATAAATGTGTCAATTATTTATTAAATGATGTTTCCATTCGAAATTAGTAACTATAAAACTATTATATACTTTTGGATGTTTTAATAAAAACATATTTTTTTAAAAGAAAGAAAGAAAAAAATCTTTATTGAGATTTACACTGCGACAAAAGAAATAAATATAACTTACAGCGTGACAATTGGGCAGACTCAGCCATGCTGCTAAGTTTTGACACCCACAGCGCTGATTTTTTTACATTTGACCTTTATCCATTTTGGAGACAGTGTCCTGAAATGGCCTAAAAAGACATTTTTAGAAATTTAGTCTTGAAAATGTAAAGTAATAAGTTTAATAATCAACCCTTATAGATCCTAGTAAATTCAGCACAAATATTGTACACAAGAGTGCACGTGGCTGAGATGTCGTACCCAGACGTGGCACAGGCGGCGTTGGAAACGGGCCCCTTCCCGAAGTTAAGGAAATATAGTAAATGGTTCAGGTGCGTTTATCAAATTATTACTAGCAATAATGCTTATATGTACACAAGAGTTCACGTCGCCGAAACTTATAGATAAATTTATTTATTCATAGAACACATAAACTTTAATCACATTGCACACACAGACAATTTTAGACAAAATAGACATAACACAAAATAAAATAGAAAAAAGTTGTGAGAGGGTATTATGCTCTATCAAAAGGCCCTAGCTCATATTTGTAACCAGATGTGGTGCATATAGGCCCTTACTCGAAATTATGTACATAATACAGCAAATTATTCAGGTGTGTGATTATTATTAACAAGAAAAATACTTTGTTCCCTTGCCAGACAATCTGGTGGGTAAAGAAAAAAGCTGTATATATTTTCAATATTATCAGAAAATAGAAAATATTATATACGATATTCGATATTAGCAAGTGTAAAATGTTTATTAATTGGCTGATCTCAGCCACGGTCAGGTGAACCATGAACACCTACTTCAACAAAGTGTCGCAGTTGCTTTGCTGGCTTGAACGAAGGGGTGGGGTTAAGGAGAGGAAAAATAGGAAATTGGTAGAGAAGCAGAACAGGATGGGAAAGGTTTGGGATGATACACGCCACCGAACCTGCAACACAGTACAATACTGCTTTACGCCGATCTTCTGCTAGGGGGTGGTAATTATACCGGTGCGAGCTTGACCCAATCGTGCAATGCTCAGCTCCCACTCTTAAAAGTGTATAATCTTATTACAGATATGCAGTAGACCTAACAATATGTATAGATCTCTTCGGCGCCTGCTGTGTTTATCAAATCATAATAGCAAAGACCCTCAGAGAAATAATAGAAGAGAATAGAGATGTGGACTTGAATAGTTTGCGTCTGTATATTTTGGCTCTGTTAATACCGATATTATTACTCTGTATGATTACTACGTTGAAGTATTTGGCGCCATTTTCGCTAATTGCTGATGGTTTTATTGGTAAGTTCTTTGTTAATTCTTTTATGAATGGTCTTACTACTAATGTAAAATCTCGGCCCGATCTAAAAGGAAAAAAATGGTGTTTAATTTCTGTTACTCTAAAATACACAAAAATGATTGAACCATTTGAAAATCAATCTTTATTTCTGATTACACCTCCCTAAAAATGGTCCTAGCCCCGAAATACTACTGCGTAAATAAAATTACTTTCCATAACCTTAGCTAAATACGATACGTTAACACGTTTCTCTATATAAATATAATATAAATATTCCTGGACATTAAACACAACGCCACGTAGTCCCAAACTAGTACTATGAAAGCTAGATTACCGATATACATACTTAGATACTTTTTTGTAAATACATACAACTATAGTTAAATTAACACCCAGACAGTAGAAAATTACAATGTTTATCACATCATAATTTCCTACTCGTGGGGATCGAACCCACAAAAATTTAAAAACTGAAGATTTTTTTCGATAAATAAGTTCCTTTCCATTGTTTTTTTCAGTTGCTTGCGTAGCAGCAACCATAGTGTATGGTCTACAATCAGCTCCACCACTATCCTCAGTGCCAGCGTGGAAGGACTCGCTGGGCTTCTTCGAGTTTTGCGGGATTGTGGTCTTTAGCATGGAGGGTATTGGGGTCATATTGCCTATTGAGAATAATATGAAGAACCCTAAGCAATTTCCTATCGTTATTGGATTAGGTAAGACCTTTTCCCAGCTTTTAAGCCACCTACTGTCAAATTTCTATTTTTCTATGTCTATCTGTAAGTGGTTGCCTGGAAGAGATAGATCAATAGCCATAAGGCCGCCATATATGTGCATGTCCTTTTTATATTTATTGTGTTTATTTGTATATTTTATTTTGGTGTGTACATTGAGGTATTTTCATTGTATAGATTTCATTCATTTATTATGATTCTACAATAATGGTGCTATAATATAGGATCAACTTATTCACGCTATCAAACTACCTACCTTAGAAACTTAGACTATTTCCTCGGTTGAAGTAATTATCTTTCTTTTATTGTAGAATTCCAACACCTTCATACATACTCCTTAAAGTCGGTTAATAAATTTAAGTACATAGTACATTTTTAGAATGATTGTCGAAATCGTTAGATGAAAGATCAAATCACTTGAGAGTTAAGTAAAATTTTAATATTAAGTAATAGAAAGAGGATAATATTGTGTAACATTTTCAAATTCTTACATTATTATTATTTATTTATACCTACTCTAGTAGTCATAAATCGTTCTCTTTATCTGTTAACTCCGTTTGTTCAGACTTTTATCGACTTGGTCTTTTCAGGAATGACAATAGTCCTCCTGTTTCTTGTAATGGTGGGCTTCTTTGGTTATTGGGGTTTCGGCGAGAGCTCCGTGTCACCCGTCACTTTAAATTTTCCTAATGATACGTAAGTATAACGTAATATTTTAGTACTTTTCAAAAATTCTAACATATATCAGCACCAGTGTCAGATCACAGATTAGAGAATAAAAGGCAGATGGAGTGATCCGAAGACTCAAATGACGCTAATTGCTCGTACGCACACGTGCATCTGTGTGAGTGAAATTAGAAAATTATGAAGCCCTCGTGACGTGTAGTGTCAAACTAGACTAACGTTTTTCTATTTGCTTTTGAAGTTTGTATTTGCGTCGGCGTCTCTCGAGTCTTCGGCTGCCTTTTATTCTCTAATCTGTGTGTCAGATATACATTGTGATTTATTATGTCATAGCGTATTCCAGTTTTATTTCTCAATTGAAGACAAACTCAACAACTTTTTTGGAGCGAAAGTAAAAAATCAATAAGTATTTATGACACTTTCAGCTTCCCCACCATCCTCAAAGCCCTCATGGGTCTCATGATCTTCATCACGTTCGCGCTCAACTTCTGGGCCCCCTTCAACCTGGTGTGGCACTACGTCTCCAAGAGGCACGACCCAAAGAAGTACTGGATCTATGAGAGGGTCTACCGAGGGAGTTTTATCATCATCATCACTGCTATTGCTATTGCCTTCCCGAATATCGGCAATTTGATGGGGCTGGTAAGATAAGTTGATTTTTATGTAAACGATCTTCAACCTGGTGTGGCACTACGTCTCCAAGAGGCATGACCCGAAGAAGTACTGGATCTATGAGAGGGTCTACCGAGGGAGTTTTATCATCATCATCACTTGTATTGCTATTGCCTTCCCGAATATCGGCAATTTGATGGGTCTGGTAAGTTTTACTTAAAACGTTTTTTCGTCAGAGTAAACCCGAAGAAACATTAGATGTATGAGAGGCAATAGAGAAAAATCCCCCTGCCGGGAGTTTTGTCTATTGCCTCCCCGAATGTCGGCAATTTGTTGAGACTGGTAGGTTTAGTTGAAGCTTTTGTTTATATTAAACTTAACGCCTTTCAACCTTAAATTGCACTAGGTCTCTAAGTGGTACGACCCGGAGAAGAATTGGATCTGGTAGTCTACCGAGCAGTTAACACTGCTCGGTAGACTACCAGATCTGATTAATTTGGTTAATATTAATCGTCATTTGAACAATGATCGAATTATTCTTCTTTCTTCCAGCTCGGCGCGTTCGCGTTATCCCTCATGGGTTTTATTTTCCCCTCTTTAATCGACCTCCTGGTGATCTGGGAGAACCCAGGCCTCGGAAAATGGAAGTGGCGACTCTGGAAGAACACCTTCATCATACTTGTGGGCATTCTGCTGTTAATAGCTGGCACTTACTCTAATGTTAAGGGATTGATATTAAATTTATGAGAAACATTTAAAAAATAAATATTTTTTTATTGGTGCATAAATACATTTTACATTGAAGAAAGAAATAAAGCTTATTCCATCCTCACATAACACGCTCAATTAATTCAAATAACAAATAATAAAAAAGAAATTATAGTTAGGTGTGTAGTGCAAGCATGGAATGGGGCTCGCCACTCAGCATTTGCCACACCGACATGGGTAGATGTGGCGCCGGTTT
>LQNK01000010.1:433131-463871 GCA_001586405.1 Phoebis sennae
CCCCCCCCAGTGACATTGATGTATTACTTAAATGTGTTACATTCTTGACTACACTTATGTGATCAGCTAGACCTACACTTAGTAAAAATAGTTTTATTTTATTTATCCACAATGAAATAAATAATTTACATATTATACTATATTCTTTATATTATGTTTAAATTTATAATATCGGTAATTTAACGTGTTTCAGTTAGCTAAGACGAAGTTTATTCCATTCATGTACTTCATTTATCCCACATTCCTGCCATTTTTAAGATCGAAAACTATCACCCACACTACGTGTATAGTATTATATTATCTGTAACTACGTAATGTATTTTTATTTTTAACACAAGAACACTAGTTATTTCTCTAGTTGATTTTAATATGAAATGAAAAAACAGCATATAAGTAAAACGATACAATTTATTAATAAATAAAATTTTATTAACTCAATACACATACATACAACGTAACAACGACGCAAATACGATCAAAAACATTGAGCGATTAATTTTCTTCATTAAAATAACGCAATACAAAAAATAAACAGACACGATACTAGCAAAAAGCATGTTAAGAATCCTTTTCCACATATTTTACAAATTAAACCGAAACAGTTGTATTTGCGCTTTTATCACCAAATAAAGTCTGGAATTTTAATACCAATATTTCTCTACCATTATTTCTTTTTCGCAAAGTTTATATAAAATAATGTGGCGATATTTATTACATCCTTTGTTTAATTTGAAATTTTACAAGTATACCTTTCTTAAAAAGATATTCAATAATTTCATGAGACTACTTCCCAATTGAAAATGCTTCAATTGAGACAAGTAAAAAAATAATAAATTATATATACTTATCTAAACACCGACATTAGTTCATTAATGTTGACTACTGAGCCGCAAAGTAGCAAGAAGCATCCAATTAGGATAAGAAACAGAGACTTCCACAAGCGCCAGTAGAATTTGCCCATCCCTGGTCGTTCCCAATTCGTAAGTAGGTATATCATATTCGGCCAAATAAACGCCATGTTAGATAAGCAAAAGGTCCCGAGCTAAAACAAACAATACAAATATAAGACTTAAATAAATAAATATGTATATGTTAATACGAGGAAAATGTTAATATTGTTAAAATTTAAATAGATGTAAAACGTTACTTATGAGGTCTTGATAACAGTAGATTATGTATAACGAACGATTACCTGTCAAACGCAGAAAAAATTATCGCTTTCTACCATTTATATAGATTAATAACGACACTAAATTATGATTCTGTAGCGTCTGATATTTGCAAAAAGTTGAGGGAGCCCTGTTGACTTGTAACATAGGTATCTCTAAACCTATTTCAAGCACCAGCCTCTTGACACAGGTATAGTTTTGTAAGAAAATAGTGTTATTTCTTAATTCTAACTTTGTGTTAAGAGGAAATAAATGTTTTATTATTATTATTTTCTTCGTGAAATTTTTTTCATCTCGGTTCAGGGCCGGTATGCATATCTATGACGAGCCGTAGCCATGAAGATAGATATGTTGCTGGCAATCCTTAGTTATATGTTTGTGAGCGATTCCCCACCCGTGTCTGTTTTTAAAAATTTGCGAACTAATCTACATGTATTTAAAATAGCTGCTTTTTGCATATTTATAAAAGTGTACGGTGGTAGATCTAATGACTTTAGTGACTGATGCAACTGTTTCGGAACAACTCCTGTTGTTGAAAGGACTATAGGAACTATAACTACATTTTTGAGCCACATTCGTGTGATCTCCTCTGTAAGTTCTAAATATTTGGTTAACTTTTCTGTAATTGTACTCTGGATATTGCGTGTATTTGGGATTGGATTATTGGATTATTATTCCTACCAGCAAAATCTATAAGGACTTACGAATCCCATCAAAGCGTTGATATTCGGGAACACAATAGCGATGCACCCGATGCACGCGACGAACATGGCGCGGTAGATCAGCTCCCACTTCAGATGCTTCTCCTCCGGGTGCAAGAACTTCAGGTAGTAGAAGCAGAGGTTGAAGGGCACCCAGAAGTTAAGCGCGTGGGTGATGTAGATCATCACGACAATCAGCACTTTTAGTATCTTTGGCCCTCTGCAATAAACACGTTCATTATAATCTGACCTTTCTGCCTTATTTATTATTAATTATACTTTATTGTACACAACAATGAGAACAGACATATAAAGAAAATTTACAAATGTACGAAAAGGCGGTCGTATTGGTAAGCAGCAATCTCTTCCAGACAACCAACTTTAGCAAGGACATGTGTGAAGATAACGCGAGGCATTAAATAAAAGAACAATGATAATAATATTTCAAAAAATTAAAATTGCCTTTTTCACACAGAAAGCATAAACCCGCACACGCTTTCGATGTGTAATTTCATGCTCGGAGGGTAAAATATGTGATTACATTATACCAACTACCTTTTTTTTAATATATTTATTCACGTAAACTTTTTACAAAATACTTATGAATAGTCATTTTTAAGTTACCACCGGTTCGGAAAGTCGCTTCTATCGAGAAGATACCGGCAAGAGACTCGAACTTTACTACGATATTCATGCAAATAAAGATTAATTTCATTTCATTTGTTCACACCCTTTATATTTATTTATTTATAAAACTTTTCCGTAGAACCACTCATATAAACCGATCAGAAAAAGGGAAATACAATTTTTTATATTTGTACTGAAAGACGGCCTTATTATGCAGTTATGCCTTATTATGCAGACAGCAACATTATGCAGTTTTACACAAACTTTCAAACCACACAACTGCTATCAAATTGACGAATAAATTAAAAAAATCTGTGAATGAAGTCCATAGCCGGATTTTTAACGACCATTTTCAATATTATAAAAAAAAACATTCTTTCTATCCCTTGCTTTGCTTACTAACGTCACGCAAATCTATCTATTTGCACTTACTTTGATTTCAATACACTGTCGAGGGAAAGCCTTTGTTGACTTTTGATAATCAATTGTCATTGAATCTGGGATTACAATCTATCCATAATCTTTGATACATTGTTGAAAACGGCCGTAATACATAATTATATTGTGTAAATAAAAATATAGTAAAAGGAAATACTAACATTGTCATTGGGAAGTTGACAGTGATAGGCGATTCGCAATTTTCAAGAAAAGCAGAATATCCAAAGAATGACACCATAAACGTACAACAGATAATGAGAGACATGCCTAAAATTAAAGATATCACCATTAATACAATTTACAAACTAGCATTACTAAATAAAACACTTTTTAAAGGTGACTCAGTCACCCGTGACCACGCTCGCTGTAAAGTGCTCGAAAGGTCGGGTTAAATAATAATGTACAATAAACCGCATTTAAAATCCTTTAAAAAGTATTTTATTTAATATGGAAAGTACTCGCGTTAAAAAAAACAACATTATACAACTAGCATTGCTTTATAGTATCATTTTATTAAGCTTAAACAGTTTATAAAGATGACAATACTACTAATATTATAAATGTAAAATTTTGGATGTTTGCGGGTTTGTGAGTCAATCACGCCCCATCTACTGGACGGATTTTGATGAAATTTCGTACACTGATACATACGAGATAGCCTTTTATTTGGATTAAGTGATAGGTTTCTATCCGAAATAAACGCAAACTAAGCCGTAGACAGCAGCTAATAATGAAATACTATTCTTTTATGTGTTTAATGACATCTTAAAACAATTATGTACATCTATACTATAATATTATAACGCTGAATAGTTTGTTTGAGCGCGCTAATCTCAGGAACTACTGGTTCGATTCGAAAAATTTTTTTAGTGTCAGATAGCCCATTTATCGAGGAAGGCTATATATATAGCAGCTAGTTATGTATGTATAAACACATTTCCACTCTTACCCGTAACCAACACAATGGGGTACTTTTTGGGGTTCTTCATGTTATTCTCGATGGGGATCACGACGCCGGCGCATGACATGCTGAACACGGACATGCCGACGAACTCAAAGTAGCTGTAGAGGCGAGTGTACCCCACCAGACCGGTGAACGTCGGGTTGAACACGAAGGCGTAATACACAGTCACGAATATGATAATCACTGGAAGATTATTATTTTATTCATTGACCAACCAACGTTTGAGTTAATACCACAGATTAGAGAATAAAAGGTAGATTGAGTGTGCCGAAGACTCGAGTGACGCTAACTTCTCGTACGTACACGTGCATCTGTGTGCGTGTTAGGTTGGTTACCTTTTGGGAACAATTTCTACCATGTTATAATAAAAAAAAAGAAATTAAAAAAAATACTAAGCCCTCGTGACATGTTTCGTAAAACTAGAATTAACGTTTGCGTGTTTGCTTTTGGATTTTGTATTTACTTTTCAGCGTCACTCGTGTCTTCGGCGGACTCCATCTGCCGTTTATGCTCTAATCTGTGGTTATCATATACAATTATAGCTTGTAAGTGATATCTCTCAATTTAACCCTTTTAGTGGAAAACCTAAAGGAACAATAAGCTGAGAAGATTTATGACAATAATAACAAAAGATTAAGAATTAAAAAGTATAAAACTACTCACACACGACAATATTTGCACCAATAGAAAATGGCGCCAGCCATTTCAAATGTGTGATCAGACATATGAGGATAATGGGCGGAATCATACATGCTAAGTATACTCTCAAGTCAGGATATCCTGGAAAAAAAAGGTCTCAAATAGCTTTAAAAGCAAATTCTCTAGCTTAAGTATATTTAGTATTGTGTAAATAAGTAAAGAACTCTGTACACTGAGGCCCAAGATACAGGCTACAAGTCTAGTTTGGGTCTCGCTGACACAGCACTTTGAATTCGAATTACAATTTAAGTTTAAATTTAAGACTTTCCAAACTGGTAATAAAGCAATTTATTATTATTATTTATAGCCTTATGCGAAACAGTTTTTACAAGCTAAGATATTTTGTAGTTTGGTAATAGATCCCTAGTCAGTGATTTCCTTTAAGGTGTAAATAATTATTAGATTAGTTTCATATTCCCGTATAAGTTACGAATTACGATGTGATTGACGTAACCAAGAAGATAAATACCCCTTCAAAAATATAGATTTAAAAGAAAGCTAAAATGAGATAGTCAACAATCAAGGAGTTTTTAAAATCCTTGTATTTGCCTGTATAAACTTCAAAAAAGTGAATAAAATAGAATTAAAATGTGGGTAGTTACTTAATTTTGAGATATTTTATATGCACTATAAAGACTCTTGCATTATCCATTTGGGTAAAAAACCTTCATAATTATCGAAAAATAAGAATCAGGCGTGCAATGGAAACAGACTGTATGTAAAAAAACTAACCAACGACATTCAGCAGATGAACGAAAAATTATAAATAATATATATAAAATATATAAATGATACGAAGTTCCCCCGGGTCAAATAACGTCTAAAAAGTGTAATAGTTTAATGATAATAAAAAGCTTTATTTCCCACACATTTTACAGAGTTGTCACAATTTCTTACTCATTCAGTATCTTATATCTTGTCGTTGTTAGTAAATTTATAATACTTATCTAGCCTAACTTGTTATTATTAGTTTCATTATACATTTTATATTAGTGGTGTTAATTTTACTTATATTATATAATATGTAAAAGGAACTATCATATACCCCTTCCAATAACTCATTCACAAATAGCTCGAAGAAGTCCTGCTGTTTCACTGATTCATACCTACAATAAAGTATGCAAACTACAATCTCTTCAACAATACAGTAATTTTTATTGCAGAAAAATAGTAAAAAAATGGCTCTATCAACTTTCATATGAGAACACTGAACATCTTGTCTAATTGTCTATCTTGGTTGTACGCATACACTCGCACAAACACACATATTCCAACCGCCTCCTTGCTCATTTACTTTTATTTTTTTGCATATTATTATTTTCTTTCTCCTAAGATTGTATAAATTCTAATTTTACTATCTTGTTTAGAATTTCCGTCTGTATTGTAATTGTTTTATATAATGTCCTACGTACTCTGAGGCCCAAGATACAGACTATCGTCTAGTTTGGGTCTCACCAGCACGCTATTCGAACTGTACCTACCCTAAGTTACATATCTCTATGATTTCCTGTATACTTATTACTGCGATAAAATTTAGTGGCTATATTATAGCTATGTTTCAATGTAGGGGCCGCCTGCTGCGGCAAAAACCTCCTCCATGGGTTTCCGCTTTTCTCTGTCCCTAGCATCTCTCTCCCAAAACGTGCCTGTAATAGTTTAAAAAATAGTATATAATTATTTCCTAAGTCACCTGGGCCTATACTCTCGAGCGACGTCTTCTGCGTGTTTTCCACCAGCTGCTTCAAAGACTTCGCTATAATGATCTGGTAGCATGCGCACGCGCCGAACAAATCAAGACAGATTATACCGTCAATTGAATACCTGAAAAAAATAACAGTGATGTCTCTGATTGATTTTTATTTAGGTTTTTAGAACAAGTAGCTGATTAGCCCAGGGATTCCCAATTTTTTTCGATCCGCGACGCACTCACGAGTTTAGTTGTATGTTTAGTAAACCGACAACAATGATATCTTAGCGACGCCCCTCTATACTTCTTGCGACGCACAGTTTGGTAACCCCTGGATTAGCCAAAAAAATACTGTTTTCAGACGTCAACCCCTCGTTTTAATATAACTATAGATATATGTATACTTTATATTTTGTATTGATACTTCTTGATGGAATGCATGCATGTTATTTACTTTTATATAAAGACAAACACATTTTTATACTTTCAATTCCAATATATAAGTGTTATGCTAAACGGCGTACCTGAAAAATCTAGAGAACCTTGCAACCTTTGGATTCGGACAACATGCCATTGCCGCTTCGCCGACGTCTGGGTAGGACATGCTCGGTATTCGAGTCCGTCTGTATAACTTTTGTGCAGACATCACTAGGATCTGTAAAAAGAAAAAGCTCCCAATATTGATAACAATAATTTTTGGAAAACCAGTTGAAAAGATTTCCAGTACATAATTAGTTAAATCAAAATATTGTATTGATAGCACCAAGAAAACACTTATAAAATATTTTCTACTTCATGTTTATTAGTATGTTTTGAAGTGCAAATTGCTATGGCTAGAATTCAGTTTAATATAAACTTCAAAAAACGATAAATTTAAAAATTACTCCAATAAACAAAAGCACTAGAAAAACAGTATTTTAAATATAAGTTTATGATAAAGACGTACTTACATATAAACAATAGCCCATATAAATACCAAAGAGGAAATTGAACGGCACAGCGATCCACGCACCGGCTTTCATGTAGGCCACGTGGCCGCCCAAGATCCCACCACCAAGAGCGCCCTTTACCATGTGGGCTATAGATCCTATGACCCTGTGATAAAACCCCACTTTAGTATACGAGGGGTGAACCAAAGCAGAAACTTATCCGGTATGTACGTACTCCCATATACAATGTATGCAAATGGCTCATTACATCACCAGTAGCCAGGGTAAAACACGTCCGCTCACGCCCAAGGCTGCTGCGTGACTGTCCACCCCACTACCCGTGAACCCCAGACATTAACGGTTTTGGAACTTATAAAATACAAACACTACAAGGTGTAACCTGTTAAAGTCTAGGGTAACGTTAAGAAAAAATCGAAGTTCGATCTACAACACCAGTAATCGTAGATTTTAACCCGGAATGGAGGACCCAATGATGGAGGACGAGGCTATAGGAAAGCCAAACTTGTACCGAAGACTACCACATTGAATACAAATTTAAGCTGACATGGGAAACTGTGGAATTTTTATATTTATAAGATCGGGCAAGCGAGCTGGCGGGTCAGACGATAGTAAGTTTATTATCACTACCGCCCATTAGTTTGAGTATAAGTCAAACGACGAAAATTTTTCTGAGTTCCTGTTTCCTATACTCTAACCCGCAACGCTAAAGGCCTTGTATGTGTGTAATCGGCCTTTTAAATGGGAGTAGGTTCTCCTCTTGAATGGACCTATGCCGTACACGTTTGGAAACTGATTCAACTAAGCACTTCATAATTTCTTTGCTATTGCTTGTCCATAATAAGAAACTCGTTATTACAAGCTATTTGAAGATCATTGTTCAAACAATGCAAGAAATAAATATAATTAACGTCTTCGATATTTACCCAGTAGGTTTTGGCACATTTCTATATTGCACGTAATCGAAAGCATCTTCCTCTTCTTGGGTCCTTGCCATGTTACGAAAATTTCCTCTGCCACCTTGCACGGGTTTTGGAGCAGCCTGATGATTCACCAATAAATTAATGCCATCTTTCAGGATAACGAATTGCTCACCAACAAAGACGACGCAAGACTTTTAACCACTTACGTCTACATTTATCGAATATTTTTACGATAGTGTTTTGCACATTATACAACATTTTCTTCAAAAATAAACTACATAGACCCATGGAATAATCTAAATATTACTTACCATTTTGTTTAATTTATATAGTTATATAGTATTAGCAAAAAATATTACAAAAACTCAAAATGAAACTCAAAATTCGTAATGGTTCGAAGAAGAATTCTAAAAATGTCTTGTTTACGTTTCTTTCATAAAAGAATTTTTGAGTGCCAGAATTATTATACTACAAGCCAAAGAGTATTTAAGGTTTTATTATAATGTGTAACATGTAATTTGTGTGTGTAAAAATCATGTTGCTATGTTAGGAAATATATGAACATTTTATGACCAGAATAGTAGTTTTTAAAGTAGTAACGAGCTACATCAAAATTAAGCTTTAATTTATTTAGATTTGTGAATGATAAGATTTTGCTAGTGTTATTTAATCTGTAATTTTATCACAAAATAAATTATGAAATTGAGCTCGCTCATACCTAATTTATTGTTTAGAAAAAAACGTGAATAATGATTATAAAAAACCAAATCAACCTAAATACATATATTTTCACACCCGTATTACAAATAATACTATGAGTTCTCACAACGCCCAACCTATTTAGAAACGATACCTGAGTGAAGGTTTTTTACTTGGCGTTAATTAAGTCCTATTGCTTATGAAGTAAAGACCATTTGGAACGCATTAAGAAATGTCTTTCTTCGCATAGTATTACTACGGTACACAACTATTGTTTGTGAATACGGGTGTAAGTATTTCAACAAAAAAGTTAACAGGCGCGTATCTCAACTAACTGTTCCGATGTAGGCCGAGACATCTTGATGATAAACGGTTTCTATGAGTGTGTTGCTCAAGCGCGTTTTGTATATAGTTTGAATTCTGAACCTATCTATTTTGTGGTATAGTCCTATATCAACATCTATAATAGGTATATACCTATTATAGAAGGATTACCAAATAGATATCTATTCGCTTATCCTTCTTCTTGAAGATCAGACATTTTTATTTTAAATCTCATCACTTCATTGTGCGCTCATATTTAAAAATGTACGTC
This sequence comes from Phoebis sennae, assembly GCA_001586405.1. Taxonomy (NCBI): domain Eukaryota; kingdom Metazoa; phylum Arthropoda; class Insecta; order Lepidoptera; family Pieridae; genus Phoebis; species Phoebis sennae. The sequence continues at coordinate 442,581 of LQNK01000010.1, forward strand.
ATTGCAATAAACGTCGTGGTATTTACAACTCTGCTTCCTCAAGCTGTCATGGCACATAAGACGATTTAACACGCCTGCTTTTCAGATTGCATTTTCTTAAATTGATTTTACGGTAGGAATGTAATGAACACTTGCTACATAAAAAAGCTAGTCACAAAACCTTAGTCATTGTGAATGTCGCATTAATATTTTATAAAATGGACGAGCGATTAGTAATAATACTAATTAGTTTTTATATTGCACTAACGAGCGCAGTGGAGGTAAGTTTCAAGATCTATTAATGAATGAATATCAGTAGTAATGTGTGATTAGAATTGCATGGTTCCACAGGATACACACGAAGAAAGTAAAATAATCCAGGATGATTATTCGTCAATAGAATTGGCGACGCCAACAGTAAGCGAAGAGGAGAGATCGCCACGCATAAGAGATGATGGTATTGTAGATTTAGATGATATTATAAGGAGTAGTGAATTCAATAATATGTACTACCCTGAGACAATTCAAGTGCGTCGGTTTGCAGAACCCATGAAAGATGACGCCTACGATGACATTTACAAAATTGCTAAACTTAATACCCAATCTAAAGATGCATTTAAAGACAAAGACAAAAGCGCAAAAGAAGAAAAGAAAAGTGGAAGAGAAATTGAAAAAAGTGCTAAAAAAGAAGACAAAATCGGGAGAAAAGAAGAAAAAAGTGGGATAAAAGAAGATAAAAGTGGTTCCAAAGAAGATAATAATGGCACAAATGAAGATAGAATAGTACCGGAAATGAATGTAAATGAAGAAACCACAATTAAAGAACAAAATAATAACAATGACGAACAAAATGATACAACCAGGAAAGAAACTACCACGAGTGGATCGGAACAGTACACAACTGCTTCATCATTAGTGGAAGACCGATCGACAAGTACTTATGATCTGGAAACAAAAGCATCTAAAACAGCTGATAGCATCCAAGAAAAAAGTGACGATAGTCCTAAGAGATCTTTGAACACACGAGACAGTATTCCTGATGATATGGATGATTTACTGTACCCATACTTATTAGAAAAGTTTAATAAAGACTATGACGATGATAGTTATGACAGAAGCCAGTATTCTGAAAGTCATGGTGTAAATTACGATAGCGATTCTTCTCCTTATGATTCAAGTGAATCTAAATCAAGTCGACGAACATTTGATCCCTCCACTACACCAGGAATAGATGAGTCAAAACAAGAACAGTTAGAAATGCCTAGGTTGACCTCCGACGGCATTACTACGCCAAGTCCTCTTTTCGGTAATAATTGTATTTACATATTAATTATATTCTATTGATAAATGCACCTCGGTTCGAACACTGTATAATAAACGGCGCTGGAATTCATTAACACAAAAATACAAATGCATTCTTCTAACTTATAATTTATTTGTGACAAGTAAAATTTTAACTTTTTTTATCTTCCAGGCTCTGCAAATCGTTCGCCGCAAATGTTTCAACCAGTGATTAATCGACCAATACCATTTATGAATAATTTATACCAGCTTCCATATTCCAATCTTCCCAGCCAATCTTCCCAATTTCAACGATTTAATAATTTTCAACAATTTCCCAACGCGAGACGGAATTTTCAGGGACCTTTTATTAGTCCTACGGTTTCCAGAAATAGTAATCATAGAAATCCAGATTCTAACGAATATCCCTATACTTCTTCTACACCAGCTCCGACGATTAGAACTGTTCAGCCAATAAATCTAAGACCATTTCCTTCACCACCATTCAACAAACCACAATTTACCTCACCACCCTTTAACCCACCGCAACTTACCTCACCACCCTCTTACCCACCTCAATTTACCTCACCACCATTTAACAAACCAAAATTTAACCCATCACAATTAACCTCACCACCCCTTAACCCACCATTATTTATCTCTCCATCATATAACCCACCCCAATTTAACTCACCACCATTTAACAAACCACAATACAAACAATTACAATTTACCCCACCACCATCTAATCCACCAATCAACCCAGTATTTGCGAAATTAACCCAAGCATCGAATAATCCTCGCCAAATGCCATATTTCATCAATTTCAACTTACCATTTCTGCGCCCAAGCAATGTCCCAAACCACGCCCATCGTGACATAAACTTTCATCCAAATTATTTACCCAGGTTTAAAAGATTGTCTGTATCAATTGTTGGTTTATAAAGCGTAGAAAGTTAAGTGGTAATGAAATTCGTCATTACTACGGCAAGGAAATGTATCCAAAACACAGGTTATTACTTTGTTTAATTCATAAATATTTAATTAACTAAAATTTTGAATATTCATATAACAAATATACAGAACAATTTAACATTCACCAGTTCTCTATTAATTGCGATTTAGTTTAACGTAGATGATTTGAGGTGGAGCCAAATAAGTTCACCTCCTCGCCTCGCAGATCACGTAAAGCTATCTGTCCTGCGCCTGACCTCTCATCAATCATGCCGTTCTGCCGTTGCATCAGATTAAGTGAGTAAAGGAATACAAACATATATCCTTCGCAATTTGATTACTTTCTGTTATTTGCCACTATGATTGATATTGAACGTAGAGCTTAAATGTAGATTACACAAAACTCTATAAAAGTAAGGCACCCATAATATAAGACATTATATTAAGCACTACACTCTATGAATGTGCACTCTAAACAATTTTACGCCAGTAGTCAATAGGGTGGGTGGGGTAAGGATCGCATGATTTTTAATGAGATGAACAGGGTTTTGATTAAAGAGTTATTGTAGAAAAAGTATTCACTTGTTCTCAATTTTTTGCGATGTCATATTTACCTCATATATGTAAATAAATTCTTGTTAAACCTATTTAAAAATAGAAAAAGTTCCATTATAAAAAGCAATACCATCACTCATATCAAAGATAAAGAAGGAAAAAATCGAGAAATGATCAGAAAAGGACACGGAGTAAGAATATCTGGACTAATTTTTAGTATTATCACAGCCCAAACATTCCTTTTTTATTCATCACCTATCACTCTCGGCGATATAAACAAGCTGAATATTACTTCGGGAATAATAAGTGAATTTGAAAATGTATTGCATTTTTTGCAAAAACTGCATTAATTTCAGCGTTATTGACCATTATTTGTATTACCCCGTTTTTTATCTTCCCCCACTCACCCTACAATAACTTTTAAAATAAAATTACCTTAACAATTTCTATAGTCTTTATACTTAGTTAGTATTCCAAATTCAATTACAATAATTCAATTCAATTACAATATAAATTTAATAAATAAGATATTATTAACTTAGCCGATGGTCGATCTGCCTTGTGGGCAGCATATTTAATTTGAAAGCAAGAAATAACTTTAAGTATACTGTATCAAATCAAATGAAATTTCATCTTAGATTAAAATAAATATATTCTATAATATAGGTTATGGGTAATAAAACAATATATTTTAGAATAGATATATAGATAATATTATGGTTAGCTTATTATATACAAACTTAATAAGATATAATAATAATTTTATAAGCTAAATAAATAGGTTGTCTACTAAATTTTATAAATCTAACTATATTTTAAATATTTTTTTTAATTACTATGTTATATGTTTTTATTTTTATATTATTTTTAATTTAATTTAATAAAATTGTTATTAACAACAAGGCGTTTTATTTTTTCCTTTCAAAACTGGCGGTTTAAAATGCATCAATAATTAATATAGCTAAGCAATATTCAAATCCACTGGTTGCCTATTTTTGTATTCCAATTAAAGTAATTAGTATAAGTTATAATTTTGTTAAAAGATTTACAACGCGATGAAGAAGGACTACTACGAATACTGAGCCGGGAAAATAGCCAAGTCTTCTTGCCAAATAAAAAAAAAACATTTGACATTGTCATCCTGACATGTAACTAGTAACTATTCAATAAATTTATTGAAAAAATATTGTTGTTTTTAATTTTAAAATATTTTTCGTTATTTAAACAGTCACAGGAAAATAAAAACAGATTAGAAAAGAAAACTTTATCGTTAAAAGAAAAGATATATCCAAGTTACAGTTTTTAATCAATGTATGATCAAGTTTTTATTTGAAAAATCAACATGGGCAAACGATATCACTGTGATTATTGTGATAAAACAATTGTAGCTGCTCCGTCAACGGTAAAAACACATAAGAAAGGCGCCTCACATCAAAAGCTAGTTAATGATCACTATCAGCAATACAAAGGTATTATTCTTTACTTATTTAATATTTTGTTTACTTATCTATAAAAAATAAGCAGCGTGTCGAACATCACCAACACCTTTATTTATTAAATTTGCCGAAACATTTGATTATATAAATCCCAAAAATTAATATCTATTTTAATTGCCATAGTTAATCTAAGTATATCTAAATACATTGTTATATAGTTTAGTTAAAAATGTTCCAAAATATTGTCACTTAATGACTTTAAATTGTTTTATACTAATATAGCACAGAAGGATTTAAGTATAAAGGCAAATATTAGCAAAGGTAGTTAAACTTATAATGTCTTATATGTTAGTATAATTCAAATGTTTCACAGATGCGGAAACAATTTTACAAGAGGAGAGCACAAAAAAGCCTTGCACCAGGTATGCGAGTGGACAGTGCCCTTTTGGAAGTATTTGTCGGTTTTCACACTACACACAAGAGGAAATAGCTTCCATACAAAATTATGGTAATGTCTGTATATCTCAAAATATCTCAAATTTAGAAATAATTTAGGTTTTTGTTAATTTGTTACAAAAGTTATTGTTCTCAGCGTCACTGCCATAGCATAGCTTATTGCCTATCTAACTCTACAATATTTTTAAAATTGGACTAATATTTCCTCACATTAGCTAATAGCTTAGTATATAAGCTATTGAACTATTGGTCCAAACTTTAAAAAATAGTCAATATTTAGCTTTTTACATGTGTCGTGCAGTATAACTTTGCAACATACTCACAAATTGTACCTAGTTGTAAATCAGAATTGTACAAGATTTTTAAATAAAAATTTCATTGCATTGAGAAAAAGTCAATGCTTATTATCCCTTTCTGCCTTAACATAAAACATGGTACATATTGTGTGTAGAACCATTCTTGTAAGTGTGAAAATATTATCCTGGTTATAAACTTATTATATTTATGTTAAGCTAAATATGAACTGTATATACATTTTAGATTTTCATAAATAAATTCTTCCATTTTAGTAACTTTAAGGAAAAGACAACAATCAGAAGTGCCATCATCATTTGGGGATATTTATGAAAAAATATCCAAGAAGGCAAACAAAAATGAAGAACTGGATGATAACCAAAGCATCATATGTGATTCTAATGGTCTTACCCATGTCTTGCCATGGTCATATAATCCGGTATTCGATAATTATGGAGTGAATTTACCACCTAGTTTGAAAAGGTTAAAAGTCAATGATTTTGTTGATATTAATTTGTCGAGTTGGGGGTAGCACTATGTGTGAAATAAGTATGTTTATTGTGAAAATAATATTCCAATAACATAAAAGATTCTTCATGAAAACTGTGCTCGAGCAATACACACATACGTCTTGCCAATCAGTATTCTGTATAACCTGTCTTGATTGTTATACATATACAGAGAAAAATATGAGATGTGATATTATTGAAGAAATTATAGAGGTGCAGAAATGTACACCACTAAACTTTATTTTAAATAAAGAATAAAAGTAACAAGCTACAAAAAAGAAAACTGGCCTGTGAGTCTATATTGCATACAAGGAGTTCTGTACCATCATCTATAAAAGAAAATTGTTTGTTATATGAGATTCCCGTTTGTATAAAATTTACTTTATTTATACATTTTTTAAAAGGTAATATAGAAATGAATATTCTGTGAAATTTTAAGTGTCTACCTGTTACTGTTATTAATATTGGAAAAAAAAATAAACATTCATTGATGATGAATTTAAGAAACAGGTTGGAATTAAATAAACTTTACTAATAAATAGTGGAAATAGTGTACAAGACTTTAATTGAATACTCATTGGGATTAAATAAGATAAACTACACATAAAAATATTCCAATGTTTTATTAATATTCCTTTACAACCGCAAAAAACGCCTCGAACTTGTTTTTCTATAGTCTATATTAGATGGTAGATACTTAAATGATGGATAGTTGATGAATCTAAAGTGGGGCAACACATGACGTCTCATTGATTCAATCTAAAAACGGCAAGTGTGTGTAATTAACTTACAAATATTCTATTTCTGAAGATAAAAGATAATACTACTTTATTATACTATTCTTATATGAGAACAAATATGATTACGATATGGATCGATTTTGATGTAAGTTAATAAGATAAAAAACTATATTTTTTTAACCATTTGACTTGACCAAAAAAATATCATCTTACCCTGTACTTGTATTAAATCTATCACTCATACGTTTTTACTATATTTTGTTTGCAAAATAATTAAGAACTAGCCCTATAATATATCTTCTAACCTATCCTTGTGATATTATTATTAAGAACACATAGGTAAAACGTTTTAGGTAATTATTCTACACACATCGATTACCTATTTTCTTAAAAAAAATATTATGTAACCTACTTACTTATAAGTATTTTAATGCTAACTTGAAATGGAAAAACGGTGAATAATATTATAAACAAAAACACAAAACGATGCATTTTATGGCTTTCGTTTTATGATATTCATTTAAATCTCATAAAATAAATTCAGAAATAAATTTTGAAAATGGCAGCTCTACAAACGACATTGCGATCATGTAAACTCGTATGTTCACGATACAATATCTATTGTACAATATCTATTGGGTAAGTATATGAAGATTTATTCATCAAGGTTCTAATAAAATCTATCGATCATAATTAACAATATGTACAATACAAGTAGCGTTATGACTTTCAAATAAATGGTTCATTTGAATCATTTCTTTATTATTTTTCATCTTAACTATTAAAATACAATATTTATGCCGACCTCGCAGAAATAAAAATAAAAAATTTCACGTAGAAAATTGTAAGTTTTTAATTATAATGGTAACGGTTTATTGATGTTTTGGTGATGCATGTCATAACTTAAATTAATCGTAACAGACTATAAAATAACAATGAATATACACGTGTTATTGACAATTCTCTTTTCTGTAAGTTAAAAATATTTTTAGTTAACATTGCTTCTGATCGCTTTAGCCGTTATTTAACGGTCAGTTAATTTTGAATTGATTAAGGTGGTACTTTGCAAATATATAGCGCAGGGCACAGCATATGACAAGTTGTATTCATAAGCTGTAGAAAATACTTACACATCTTAACTAAAGGTATTATAAAAGGACCAATTTCAAAAATTCCTTTACCATCAGATCGCTGCATTTTCATTGACATAAAAGATAGCCATCTTACGTCATACTACGGGCGCGAAGCCGCGAAACACCTAGTATAAAATTATATACCGATAAAATTAATGCACCATCTTATATTTTACTTGCAGAATTTAATGATAGCAATTACAACGCCAGCCGAAAGTACATCCACTTTAAAACCACCATTTTTAATAGTTGTACCAGAAAATGCCGGTGATATATCTGAAGATGTTCTGTATCAAGATAAAAATGTTCCAATACTAAGAGCATTCCAGAAAACAACTAAAAAGCACACACTTCCCATAGACGTATTGCATACAAACAGAATGATAGAAGTAATGAACTTTATGAAGGACCACATACAGTCCACTTGTTACCTATATGAGGAAATGAAACGAATAGTGAACACACGTCAGATAAAAGACGAGTTAAGAGAAATGGTATCGTTTCTAGAAAAGCCAAACAATAGTCAACTTAAAGAGAAGATTTTGAATTTTTATAAGACGCAGAGAACGGTTCTGGCGAGCGGTAAGGATCCGTGGAGGTTCAAGAACAACGATTTAGTGATTAATTATTTGAAAGATCCGTTAAATTATGGTGTGCTGACTTAAAAACGGCACGATTGAATGAATAAATAGGTATTTCTATAAAACCGTAAAGAATACTCTATTCTCATTTACGTAAATGTGTATTTTATTTTAGATGTTTAGTTTAGAGTACAAATACAATTATTTCTTTATAATAATCTTTATGATGGGGTAGGTATGGTCCCCTGGAATTTTCATTAAGGGTTGGTATAAAGCAGGTCCAGCCCTTTAATGGTTTTTCTTATTAAAATACATAAGGATACTTAGAAAATTGGTTTCAATTACCTACTAATACGGAAAAGGGAGCGTTGGATGTTTTGTTTAAAATGGCGCTGGTCCGTAAAAGATTAGGAAACGTTGATAATTGTTAAGAGTTATATTTTTACCAATATTGTAAATTATTTAAATAAAATAAAGCATATATTATTCTGAATCATCATTTATTACATACAACAGTCGAGGCGAAATCTTCTTCAATTGTGATACCAGCTCATACAAATCGGAGCCAGGCATAAATTCTAGTTTTATTGGTGTCTGTAATAAATAAAAGATGTTAAGAGAATACGTCAATGTTTGTATATAATCTAAAACAGCAATAGGACTATTTCAGCAAAAGTTATATATATATTTTTAAAGAGATTTTTCATTTATGAAAACACTTATGATATGACAAATTTTGTACCGGATACCTACATACGATCGATCTACTAGATTTTCTAAGTCTACACTCTGCACTAATATTAAAAAGATGAAAGATAAGATTTTTTGTTTGTTTGAATTGAATAGCCTCCAAAACTACTGGACCGATTTGAAAAAATATTTACCATTGGAATCCTTCATTATCTCTCATGAACATAGGCTATGTAACATTAAGAAATCGAGTTGAAAACTTACAAGTTTCGGTTCCTCTTTGGTCCTCAAAATCATACTAGGATCAACCTCCTCCACCACTACGTCGTTCCAATAGTCCTGAAAGAAAAAGATTTCCTTCCAAACTAATAACTGTTTTAATGCGTGCTATTTTAATTTAAATAATAACCGATAAGGATATATATAAAACTCAAAGGTGACTGACTGACTAACATAGTGATCTATCAACGCATAGCCCAAACCACTGGACGGAACGGGCTGAAATTTGTTATGCAGATAAATGTTATGACGTAGGCATCCGCTAAGAAAGTATTTTGATAAATTGTTAGAAATACAAAACTCACCCCAGTTCGAAGAATATGTTTCTGTATAGATTCATCATTAGGGTCAACTAAATGCGGTTTGGATGCTTCTAATATCGCGGATTGTTTTGCCACAGCGACAACGACCTCAGGAGGTGCCTGTACTAATAAATTGAAATATTATCACACATTTAACAACGCCATCTTGTCTCAAACAAAGCAAAGCTCGGTATGAGAAGTAAACAACTAAAAAAATACTTTAACACATTGCGCTATATCATATACTAGCGACCCGCCCCGGCTTCGCACGGGTGCAATGCTGATATACTATCGCGGAGTTTTCTGTAGACCTTTTCATTGTGTACAATACTTAGTACATTATTTTGATAAATCTCGTAGGATTCAGCCTGCGTTACATTTTTTCCGCTTACATTGCAAATGTAAGCGGAAAAAATGTAATTATTTGCGACATCACATTAGAAACCTCAAAAATAACAGTATTTGTCCACTATTTAATGGATGATATTATACATAAAAACCTTCCTCATGAGTTACTCTATCTATTAAAAAAAACCGCATCAAAATCCGTTGCGTAGTTTTAAAGATTTGAGCGTTCATAGGGACATACAACATGACACATGACAGAAAAAGCGACTTTGTTTTATACTATGTAGTGATGGTTACGAGACTTACGACTTAGGACCCTATGGGTAGAAAATTATAATGTACAAAACATTGTAATTGTCAATATGCTATAATAGATATGTAATATATGTACCTATGTATTAAAAAAAATGTCCGTCATCTACACTGTTTCCACAGGACAACTTTGCTTAGTTTTGAATTAAATGACTTTGTGTTAGTTATCCAATCACTTATTCAAAATTATATAATAAAAATTAAGATATGTACTGTACCTTAACAGGTATGATTGACTCCTCCGCCTTACTTTTAGCATCTAAAAATTGCTGTTGTAAAACAATTAAAAAAGTAAAAAATATTGCCAGCTATTTTATCAGCGAAAAAACGCTCTATTTATAAATTTGAATTTACCGCCTATTGAATTGGAATTTAACGCCTATTAAATTTAAATTTGCCGCCCAGTGCATTGGCTCTATCTTGCCCCCTGCCCTAAATCCGGTCTGGTAACATCAACAATAAATCATTGGATAGTGTTAGCATCACAATTCACAACCGACAGGTGCTGGATTTCATTGGGACGTGAAAAAGATATCTTGGTCTAGCAGACTATCAAAATAGAATAGAATATATCTTTATTTGCAAACTCTAATCACCTGCTTGCCCCATAATAAAAAATTATCAGTGAATATGAGTCTCAAAAAATTTTGTCAAGTAATAGACTTATAGTACACAATAGATAAATATTGAGTACTAACACAAACATCTACATAAAAATAATCATTAATAGTTCACCTTTACTGCTTTATCCAAACTCAACTCATCAGTTATATTTAATGATGACTTTTTCTGCAATAAATTAGACATTATTCTTTAGTTCCTTAAGTCTGCTACAACGATATAAGTAATTCAATATACTTAAAGTAGAGGCAAGGTTAGCGGTAAGACATGCATAAAAAAAATTAAATTCATACTTTATAGGAGGGTGTACAATAAAACTATTCCAGTTTTATGACGTTATGTGAATGTAGAGTTATATTCTTTATGTGAAGTTTGGATTCTTGTGGATCATACTGCAACTCTGAACGGTTTTTAATGAAATTCTCGTATTTCTCGATCTTCGTGAATTACATAGTAGAAAGAGTAGCTTTTTTGATCTATGGGCGCGGAATTTAATGCGAGCGCAGAAGTGGGCAAAAGCTAGTTGTAAATAAAGAGTTAACATGGTGCATATTTTACCTCAATGTACGGATACTGCAAAACAAACCGTCTTCCGAAATCCATAAAACTCGCAGGTATTTTGTAATGCTGATTTGGTCCCAGGGATCCAATTATATCTTTCAATTTTTGCTCTGCTTGGATTTGCTTCAACTTATAACAAAAAAATAGATATAAAAGTATGAAATATACGTAGCAAGTTTCTCGTGTGATTTATTACTAAGAGATAATTTAAGCCACAAATCGTCGTACAGAAGATTTATACTATGAAATACAATACCTACCTCCCTTTTTTCAAGTGATGTCGGTTCTCTTTCATTATTACTTTGTGATTCATCATCTTGAGCAAACTATAAATTAAATTAAGAAAATTATTATTTTTATTATTCCTGGAAAAGTGAATATAGCATCGTAATAATATGCTTACAGTCATACAATTCCATAAAAATAAAAATGAAATAATGGTAAACATTGATTTCATGATTTTTCGTTGAGTGATTAAAATAGTATGCAGTATGCTTATAACATCGTTTAATGATTGCATTTTTATGAAAACTCGTAACTTACATAATTGAATATTACATCGTGCATGACTAGTGCCGTAATATAAAAGCTTTTGCAGTTCGTTGTTTCAATTGAATGCAATTTTTTTAGCAGAAATTAGGGTTTTTACCCTATTATCGATTAATTTCTAAAACTTTTGATTTACTCAAAAAATATACTACTCTGTACCAAGAGAATTTACTATTCTGAGTTTTATTAGTCATTGGGGGTACGATTAGTGTGGCAAATTAACTAATATAGTACATGAAGTCAGTCAAAATAGCAGATACTTATTATTAACAAAACCTCAAAAATAGTTAATGCAAAATTTTATTCTGAATTTATTAAATCAAAAATAAACATGTATAAAATAACATAAACAACCTCGCTGTAATAACACGTCAGAAAGTTTTGTATTTAAAATACTTAAATATCATGTAAAGAAACATTAACGTCTATTTGACACAACGTCATTATGATTTGATATCTGTCAAATGTCCAAAGATGAAGTCAGCTGAACAATGCATTTTATTTATTTATTGTATTGTATTGTATTAGGTCTATAAAAGTGCATTCTTTCCACTTGCGAAATTTAAGTTTGCTATTCTGTATATGAAAAAATAGGAAATGTGTACACTTTAACCGGATTTGATAATTCGACCATGGAAAAACGTTAGTGCATTCCTGTGTCGCAAAAAAGCTTAGAAATGTTTGGAAGACCAAGATGTAGGGAATGGACGCCTCTAACCACTCAGCAGCTTCGTCTTAGAAGTTTGATTCAGGTATGGTTGAGAAAATGTAGTAGATATTGATAAAATTAATTATAATGCTGACTCAATCGAAAATTTACCAACAAACGCCTACACAAGAATGACGTTTTGCAACCGCCTTTATCACGGGTTTTAATTAGTTTTAAACGTGTAAATAATTTTGGATTATCCTCTTTTGCGACAGAGTCTGTAATTTTTTAATTAGTTATGTTGTGAACAAAAAATATTAAATATTACGCGCATTTAGCGTTATAAATAAATGTTCTTGCTATGGGAAGGTGGAAAAAGAATTATTATATTCTATCTAATGATATAATAGAGAATATATATGTATGCATGGTAGTCTTAATTACATCATATTTGAAACCATAGTTTTAGCAGGAAAACTTCATTATGTTAACCAAATGTCCAAATTCTAATTGATATCAATATTTATTTATTCTCAATGTATGCTTAAACAATTTCAAATTATTAATAAAATTAAATATGATGACAAAAAGAAAATTATCTATCTATCTAAAACAAAAAGAAACAATTTACTGTAAAAATTACTCATAATGTTACCTTTGTTATTTAATTCATATTAATTACTTTCAAAAGTGAAAATTTACTGTTACTACTATTTTTTTTTCTTAAAAACCATGCGTAAGTGTACTTTAAGAATGGAATATTATAAGAATATAAAATTACAGAATAAAAGAGAATACTTATCTATTAAGTATTAACTGCCATTTAATTGATAAATAATGAGTCAGTTATGTTTTGCTCAAGTTATTGATTGTTCTAAACAATAAAACATGTTATTTCCAGAGGAGTTACTGCCATATAACGTAAATAACCAGGAATGTCTTACTTGCTTACAATTAGCAAATCTTTTATTTCTGTTTGCTTACAATTATTATAAGAACTTATAATACTTGACTGTGTTGATATTTTATAGCTTATGCTTGGTGTGGGGATGGCAGTCGTGCTACTGTAACTAGTAATTATTTCTCAAATTATTCTGTACACAGTGCCCATATTAATTCAACTATACTATTTACTAGTCTTTTAAATAAATTATTATAATTAGATCTGGGAGATAGTTCACAAAAGATTCAAATAACACTAAATGTTAATTAATTTTTAACCTAACATCCTTTTAATCCTTCCAACTATCTATACTAATTAAATTCTTAAAACTTATTATTACTCGGTTGGAATCATGATATGGGGCTGCATATGGTTAATAATAAAAGAACAATATTATAACAATGAAATAATATGATTATGCAAGTTGAAATGGACACCTTTAATGTCATACTCGTTTTTTTTTAAATGTTTCACCTGAAGTTAAGTGATTGAACGCAGCCCATGAACTTCAAAGTTGCAGATGCCTTGTTGGCTTAAAAGAAGGGGTGGGGATAGGGAGATGTATAATGATGGAAATCGGGAGAGGAGTAAAACAGGATAATGGTCATACAGGTCTTTGGACACCTGCTCACTGTATGAAACACAGAGCAATAGTCTACTCTACTTTTCCCTTTTTTAATTCGAATACTCTTGCTACATTCTTTCTACTTCTTGTAATATATGTTTTTAAATTGTGGTTTCAGATTGTCGGTTACAACATACGTCCACCGGAATGGTGCACATATCAATGTAGCTATTATTTGACCTTACACCATACAACCATGTCTGCACCATTTTACACTAGTGAGAGGATATCTTCACCGCATCCTAAGTGGAAGGAAATTGACTCAGGTATTTTACATCCCACTAGTATAGTATGTATGTTGGTTAGTCTTTCCTGTAAAACTTACTGAATTGATTTGATTAGAACTTTACAGTAATGTAGTTTATACATCAGAACAACTCATATGATACAAATTACAATTCCATGCAAATAAAGCCACGTGATATTTTACTTGAACTTGTTATATAAATATTGGTGTTTTGTTTTATATCTGATTGTCAAAAACCTTTATAACTGCAGTGTGTATTTAATGTAAATAGTAGTCTTAATTATATCACATTTTAAACCATAGAATTAGCAGGAAAAATATCAATAAGTATGTTAACCAACTGTCCAAATTCTAATTGATATAAATATTATTCTTTTATTTCAATGCGTGCTTTAACAATTTCGTAATTTGATTTGTACTTTTATTTAGTAGTCATTTCTTAATAAATCATTATAGTGTTTACTAAAATATTGCAATACATAAAATACATATGCAAAAAGTCTTTCTCCTATAATATGATTTATACTCAACTCCTCTAATAATGTTAACATTTGACCCACATTTGAAACAGGCTTATCAATATCTGAGTCATACTGGTACGCTAACATATATCCCTGGTCTGAATTCTATTTTATATTAAGTAATGGAATTAATTGAATTAGTCACAATTTTTTAAAGCAAATGTTATTTTAATAAAGTTAAACAATACAACTGCAAATAATATTTGTTCTACAAAATTATATATATGATATGATATAAATATTCACATATAAAGTTCACTGTATTAGTAATTTTGTACAATTCACTATTCCACTCTATCTTAATACCAAAAGCAACAAAATCAATACAATATAAGTAAAATCACAACAGCTTTAAAGGGACTCTAAAAGAAAGTACTGAAAAAGTTAAGTTCAATATTTTTATATTTATTATTTTATCTTTATGCAGTTGATATCAGCGAATCGAATCCGTTATCTCTTTCGTAATATTCATTGCAACTAACAAGATGTAATATATTGTCTTGATAACGGGATTACAAATTCTTGACACATTTACAAATTATATTATTTATTCTTGAGCGATTTGTAGCATAAATAATATTTTATGACAATGTTCTGTTTGTTGTAAGAGACACGTCAATTCATAATAAACGTATATGCAAAACACAGTTGCGTCTATCTGTGATGAATACATGTTATTATTGCCGATACGTGACAATGTATGATGTTTATTTTCAGAAATAACACAACGAATGTCTTCAACTAATGTTGTTATACGAATTTGGTGTCATATCTTATCGCCTCCTAGTAAAGATGACGAAGAAAAATGCGAACAAACACAGGATACCGTCATCCAAACGTGGGGCGTGTATTTCAGCGGTCTTAGATACATTGGGGCCAATCTAGCTTTAAATTTCAACTCAGACTGCTTCAAAAGCAACACGCTCGTATTTCAAATGCACGGGGGCTATTTTTGTTCCTATAAAAGTCTCAAATTAGATATAATACCGCCGGAGAATGAGATAGAACACGGATCTCTATCATCCGATTCCTCCGGTCGGACGAACGTATCGAAAACAATAGATAGCAAATTTGTACAGAGTCATAAGTTAATTAAAGACACGCGATCGCTTTCGCCTGGCAACTATAAGAAGTCTGACAAAGAATATTCTAAGAGTCATAGTCCAATTGATAAAGGGTTCAAGCAAAACTTTCCTACGTTACGGCCGTCTTCGAGTTTAAACATATCGGCTTCTCAACGGAAAAGAGACGATAGTAATGAAAGAAAAAAACTAGAAACCAACCATATATACGAGCATTCACCAGACAATTTAGATGTTAAAGAATTTAGGACCAGTGAACTTAACTGCGATATAAACGCATCTCAAGAGGAGTTATCTAGTAAAGTTGATTTGAGTGAGACTGCAGAGAGTTATGATTTAAGAAACGAGACCGATGGAGTTCCTAAATATCGGTACCTCGCCTTGAACTTCCTGAAATCGGAAATCAGGCCGAGTTACAACGCGACCAAACTACAGAACTTACATTTATTACAGTATGCGATAAAGAAACGGCAAGAAGCCGTACAGGAGATTAAAGAAAGGATTTACCAGAAATCAGCATTGTCTGATACAATCACGCAACCAGAATTTGAAGAAAAACTAAAGAATAGGAGTAGATCTCAAAGGAACCTCTTTTCATGTCTTGAAGATGAAGCGTTGCAGAAGTCTTCATCGCAGAGTGACTTGAGTGTTAAAAACGGGAGGATAAAAGAGGAAAGATCTCCTATGTCAAATGGTCCACGATTGACATTGAAATTAAATGATTTGCTATCTTATAAGGTAAGTTATGTGCATATTGAATTGCCTGTTATGATTGTTTTCAAATCTAAATTTCAATTTTTGTTATGAATATTGGAATTTTGGTTAGTATTATTCTCTATTGTGATGTATCTGTAGTCTGTACATTTAATACATTGCCTAAAATGCCATTTGTACTAAAAACCAAATTTCTTAATTAAAATGCCATTATCAATCAATACAGTGAAAGAAACTTTTCCAAGAAGTCAAAGTAATAATTTATATTATAATTTCATCATCTATAATGATATCCATTGCTACTAATATCAAATATTATAAAGTTAAAAAAATATATTTATTAAGTTTTCTCTTTTACACTATTCAACATAAACATTTAGAAAGTAGAATTTGTAATCACTTAGTAATGATCTAATAATACCCAAATTCACTTATACAAAAATATATAGCATTGAACACCAGTAGCATCTCCTGTGTTTGTTCTTTAAAAAACCATTGTAATATTTCAGTCTAAACCATCTCCGTACCAAAGAGCAGAACACGTGAGGTTAACGAAACAATTGGAGATATTACACTTTAAGAGACTGATTCTGGCAGACGAAAGGGACAGCAAATTGGCCAATATAAGAAGACTGAAAGAGAGGCACGCTAAGTTGTTTGAAGAGAATCAAGACGTAGGTGAGTCAAAGGATAATAATTACTTCTATTGGTAAATTAAACAATAACATAGTATAAATTTAAAACTGTATAATTTAGATTTAAATTTTTTGTGATTAAAAATTATGTCATTGGATTTTTTTTATTATATAAAAATAGCCCATAATGTCGATTGTTGCGGATCGCGTTTTACCCTTTTTTCCGCGTTTTTTTAGTGATAAGATTTTTTTTCCATTCACCCCACTTTTATAGCTTCTTTAAATCTGTTAAATTAATTATTTTTTAAATTGAAATATTAATGATTTCTTGGTTCTTGAAAAATTACATACTTATTTATGTACATATCAGTATTTAGTTTTTATGGGCCGTAGTTTCAAGTTATTTAAGATCCATTAACTGTAACTACACGATGCCTGATATAAATTAATAAATAAAAACTATCACAACACGTATTTGTTTCATCCAGAGTATTATAAAAAAAAAATATTTAATGCCATTTCCAGGTTCAGAGCTAATGACAAACTATCACACACTATCCCGTCGGTCAGAAGCACTGAAGGAGTTGCGGGACCAGAGCGCCGCTTTACGTGAACTAGCGGCGAGGTCGCACGCAACGTTGAGCAACTGTAGGAGCGACTTGTTGCTACACTTGCAGAAGATATTTTATATACAACAGGTGAGGTAAAAGCGAGAAAGGACTGAGTTGAGCAACTTGTTTAACAACATGTTGGAGCACCTGCAGAAGATATTTTATTTATTTTTTTTATTTATTTATTTATTTATATACAACAGGTAGGATTAAAGCGAAAAAGGGACTGAGTTGAGCAACTGGTCTAACAACATGTTGGATCACCTGCAGATGATATTTTATATACAACAGGTAAGGCAAAAGCGAAAAGGGACTGAGTTGAGCAACTGGTCTAACAACATGTTGGAGCACCTGCAGAGGATATTTTATTTATTTTTTTATTTATTTATATGCAACAGGTAGGATTAAGGCGAAAAAGGGACTGAGTTGAGCAACTGGTCTAACAACATGTTGGTTCACCTGCAGATGATATTTTATATACAACAGGTAAGGCAAAAGCGAAAAAGGGTCTGAGTTGAGCAACTGGTCTAGCAATATGTTTCATCACCTGCTGAAGATGTTTTATATACAACAGGTGAGATTAAAGCCAAAAAAAGGACTGAGCTGGGCAACTTGTCTAGGAACTGGTCTAACAATATGTTGGATTACCTGCAAAAGATATTTTATATACAATAGGAAAGAAAAAAGGGCAAAGTAGGGACTGAGTTGAGCAACTTGTCTAGCATCTGGTCTAACAACGTGTTCAATCACCTGCAAAAGATATTTTATATAGAACAGGTAAGATAAAAGCCAAAAAAGGGACTGAGCTGGGCAATTTGTCTAGAAACTGGTCTAACAATATGTTGGATCGCCTGCACAAGGTATTTTATATACAACAAAAGCAAAAAAATACTCCAGTTATCGCCGAAAAACTTTTCCATACTTACATACAAACATACTCACTGAGACCTCGCTTCGCTTGTAACAATTATAATTTCACAGGACATTTTTAATACTATCTACTTTAAGAGAAATTGAGGATCCTATTTAATCTTTATCTATCAAAAAGTATCGAAAAATTCTCATCTGATTTGTTTTTTTTAATGTATTTGTTTATGTTTTTATAGAAAGACGCAACAACGTGGACAATATGCGACGTACCGCTACCGATATGCGGTGATGACACGCGATCATCGAACCCGGTACCCGACAGTGTGGCCACGGGCTTCGTGGCTCAAGCCATTGTGCTGTCGGCCGCTATACTGAACCAGCCGTTGCGGTATAAGATCACGCTTTTGGGTTCCGCGAGCAAGATTCTGGATATTACTCCCGATTTGCCTGATCCTAAGTAAGTGTTTTTTTTATTGAAAACTAGCTGATCCGCGCGCCTTCGATCCCGTAGTATAGTGTTATATATAGCCTATAAAATATAGCCTATGATACTCGTGGATAATGTAGCTTTCGAACGGGGAAAGAATTTTTAAGATCGGTCCAGTAGTTTTTGAGCCTATTCATTGCAATCAAACAAACGAACAAATAAAGTCAGTAGTCTTTCTTTATAATATTTTATAGAAAATAAGTTAAATACAATAGATGCAGATCTACTGTTATGGTCACGAATGATATCTCCATAAACATAATATAACTTGTGAAGTCACATGGACACTTGTAAACATATGGGCTATAACTGACTTTTCTATCCAAAGTCATTTACATTGAAGAGGAGAAATTTACTGTCACATATGACTTAATATTATAAAATATATAAATATTTGGATTTAACACAACACTATCTAGTCCTAAACTAAACAAAGCTTGTACTTTGCAAACTAGATAACTGATAGACATACTTATACATTCTTTTTTTTGTATATACATATTATAGATAAATCAACACCCAGACAGGAAATTTGATTTCAGAAACATTATAATGAAATGAAAATATATTAAAGAGTTCCGAGTTATACAATGAATTGAAGATATATTTATAGAGTTCTGATGATATAAAATTTAAATTCCCATATTTTTACACGATCCCAGCATCCCCCTGTTCGCCCGCGGCGGCGACATGACATTGTTCCGCTACGCGATGTTCCTGCTCAACAAGTGCATCGCACAGCTGCTGTGGGGCCGCGGGCTGGCCGTGCACGACATGCGGCCCACGCTCGCTAACCTGCAGCGGTTGCTTATTACACCGTGTAACTTGTGAGTGATTTTTTTTTGTACTGGCATTAAAATTTGATTTAAATATTCATGTCTTTTGTACAAAGTAATTTGTAAAACATACAAATTAATTTTTATGTTTTACAAATTACTAATTTAAATTGTAAAACTTATGTCCTATGTACAAAGCAGAAAGAAAAAGAAAAAGACATTTATTCAGCAGTACAGATGAATAAGTAATTTGTAATTTGTATAACATTGGTATCTGCAGAGGGCTATATTATATTTTGTATATTTTTTAATTTTTAGTACTGGAAATGTTTTTAATTAAAAACTTATGCCTTATAAAGAAAGTAATTTGTAAAACATAAGTATTTGCATAGGGCTAAATTAAACTCACTATAGGAAACAAAGAAAACAAAACAACTAGCTAATGGTTCTAAATGAAGATCTTTCATTTGATACCCACTACACTAATTTATATAATATGTTTTAAAAATTATTTATTGTCAAGAATATTGTTTTTCTGGCTCACTACTACATATTTATTTTTGTAACCTTCATTTTTCAATGCATGTTTTAGATTTAATTGCAGCATAGATTTATAAAGTAGACGTACCTCAAATAGCTCAATAACAAATAATGACGTCGCACTAGGAAAATAATGTTGTTTAAAATTAAGGTAGATAACAATTTTACTTATTTTACAATTGTATGTTGAAGTGTTGTAACATTTGTTTATTAAAGTGAATGTTAATACAGTATGTTTGTTATGTGACCACATCCAGCTTTGCTTATGTGAGATGTTGGGTTGCCAGGGAATGTTTATTTATATTTTCTTTATTTGATAATCTATATATAGACCGACTGACTCTTAAATATTCTTTTTTATGTAAATACAAACATACTCTGGATAAATTAACAGACAGTAGACAATTACAATGTTCATCGCATAATAATCTACTACTCGTGGGGATCGAACCCACACCTTCCGGCGCAATAAACCGTTGCCGCATCCACTGCGACAATCAGGTCCTCGAATAAATTATATCTTTATTTTCCTCACACTTAGTTCATATATACAAACATAACTTATATTAATATAAATATAGATAGTACACTTAAAAATCTTCATAATTTGTGTGAGGACACCAGATAGTGTAATTACTCTAGGCATCAGTCTGAGATGGGCGTAAACCTGTCGTACAGATCACCAGGCACTCACCCTCTAGAACCGAGAAAGATTAGCTTGTACAATTTATTGTACATTTAAGTCTAGTGATGTAGAAAAACAAGAGTTGAATATTTTATTTTATTTATCTATCGTTCCTTACAGCTAAATTTTAGTTTTAGTAATGTATATAAGAGAGGGGATACTTTCATTGTCAATAAAACCTCGTTCTCTCATAATAATTAAATATTTGTACTGAAACAATAATATAATAAATTAAAAAGAACACCATCATATAACACATATCACTTTTCATTTAATCACTTTCACTTGATTACTAATTAATCCACCAAAATAATAATAAATAATTC
>LQNK01000010.1:464000-533446 GCA_001586405.1 Phoebis sennae
GCAGGGCAATAAACCCGTACAGCACTTCTGCGAAATTGTGACCCAAGTACAATAACTAGGGACGGTGGAGAGGCACTCGAAGGCACGTGTGTACGCTACGAGAGCTCAACACCGAATGATTAACCCTAGACTGCCACAGTCGGGTGTATTTATTTGACTCTTGGAGAGGGGCGATGATTCACTTGTTTACACCACTAGCGCCACGTGCAGTGCAGTCGTTTTTCACAGTTTCAAAATAACGTTTCGTTGAATGCGCCGACATGTATAGTATAAATTTATGAAAGTAAAAATTGTTTTTGTGTTCCTTTTATTATTAATTATTACTTTATTAAAGTGTAAGTCCGTTTTAATTTTTTGGTTATGGTAATCATTATAAGGCCCCGCGAGACAGGCTAAGCCTAGTGCGAGGTCCATTGATAATATTGTAATAATAATATAAAAATTTAAGTTGTTTATCTTGCCAATAAATTTATTTTTATTATTTTACCAGGTCAGACACGTCGAAGTTGTTCGGCACGTACCGTTGGTCGGAGGGCGAGTGCCCGCGCACTCAGTCACTGAGGAGCCTCGTCGCATCGGATCGCGCTAAATACGGCCGACAATTTAATCGGTTCAAGGTAAATTTAAATTAATATTTTTATATCTAAACTCATAAAGAGGAAAACTTTGTTTGGTTGTAGTAAATAGGTTTAAAAACTACTGGACCGATTTTAAAAATTCTTTCACCATTCGAAAGCTACATTATCCACGAGTAACCTGGGCTGTATTTAATAGGCTTTATGTATAACATTAAGCTACGGGAGCGAACCCGCCGATCAGCTAGTTTACAATAAATATAGGCTTCTTTTTTGGATATCCTCCTGTTTTTTAAAGAAAAAAAATGTAAAAGGGGTTTACATATAAATTTATTATGCAATTTTTTATGTCTGCTAATTAAAAGCTCATTTCTGTCACATGTAACATTTGAGACGGTTAAATAAAAATAGATCCTTAAAAAAATAGGTACCTTTTCACGCACTCCATTTGCCATTGAATCTAAAACCTCACAGAAAGCTCTAACATCCTTTAGAGTAAAGTACAGAAGCTTGCTACATAAACTTTATTATTAAATTTATATTATAATTAATTTTATATAAATTTATTATCAAATTTATATATAAATTTGATTATTTTCAGGATTGTGTCGACGGTCAGTCGCCTCACAGAGCAATGAACGAGAAAAGACACAAACACTCTAGGAGCGTTGGCAGTTATCATGACGATCGTGTAAGTAATCTATACTAATATTATAAAGAAGAAAGATTTGTTTTTTTGTTCGTTCGTTTGGATTGAATAGGCTACCAAACTACTGGACCGATTTTAAACATTCTTTCACCTTTACAATCCTACATTATTCAATACACGCACCATCTACTTACTAAATATAATGTCCTGTAATTTGGGTTGTCTAGCAGAGATCGCTGTCAGCGATAAGGCTGCCCTCTGTACATTGCCTGTGTATATTTTATTGTTATTTTTTTACTTGACAATGGTGTACTATAAAGTATTTTTCATTAATTCATTATCCTTGATAAATATAGGCTATATACAATGATATATTATAGTGTGAAGATATGTTATATCCATAAAAGACTACAGTTAAAAAACGCAACCATCAATGACAATGTCCTCTTATGACAATCACTTCATAGTTGGATTTAAAACTCTTTTATTTTCGAGTTCTTACCTATGATATGATACGACACTTTTATATTTTTATTTGCACTAAGGCATTTTATATCTTTCTTTCGTAACCAATCCACCGTTCGCGTTGCTATGTAAAGTTCTGTCAACAATCGTTCGTAGCCAAGGGAGTGTGGATACACATGTGTCAATTTGAAATCTCAAATTAGCGTGCTAGTAACATATCTATAGTTATATAATATCATTAGCTATATAGTAAATTATATACATATCTTTCCAGGACTTGACCAACCTGAACGCTTCAACCACATCCATAATGGGCAGCGAATCAAACATATACAACATGAAACTAGCAGAAACAAGCAATTTTAAAAACCACTCCGACTCAGAAATATCGAAAATGAACGGTGAAAGAAAAGTCATCTTCACCCTTGGAGAGGACGAGAAGTTACTGAAGATATCCAGCAATAATGCAGACGAATTAGACGTAAAACAAATTTGTACAGAAATAAACAATTTCTGTACTATAAAAGATGGACAGTACAATAATATAGACAGTTTCGACGTGTTGAAACACATGAATTCGGACACTAAAGTGAAGTGCGAAAGTGATTGTGGAAAGTGCGAAAGTGTTTGTGTAAAGTGCGAAAGTGAAGCGTGTGCTAGCAATGTGACGGATGTTATTGTGATTCCGAGTGCAGAGGCCATTTTGGATAGTGATGGGAAATAATATTAGTGGAATCTTATAATTCGGAAAATTGATGGATGTTTTTTTTTTCTTTGAAGATTATTTTTGGAGATCAGGTAATGTGAAGACTCGTTTTTTTAATAAATTAAAACTGAATTATAAAATTGAACATACTTCTTGACATTCTTGAATTTATAATGGAAAGTTATATCCATATGCATGTGTTTTTTTTTCTAATTATTTGTCACCGGTTCTCAGGTTTGTGTGTTAAATAAAATGAATCTATTTGTTTGTAATCAATTATAAAACATAAAGAAAAATTATAAAATTTCAGTAAATCTTTGCAAAAGTGTATGCAACTATAAAAAAATAAGAATTGCAATAATAACATAACATAAGACAATAAAGCCGCTTCTCAATAGAATAATTGATTTATGTAATGGGTTTTATATTAGAGATAGGTTATTGTCATCTTTTCCTTTTAAACCACAATCTCAGTGCCTTCATGAATGAGCAAATTGAGAATATTTGAGATTGAAATTGCTTGCTTTTCTTAAGCATTTTGTAGGCCATATATTGCAGTCATTTAGTTGCTGTTGTGAAAAAGAGGAATTCATTTGTTACACAAATCTATCCTTATCTCTCAGCATTAATATAATTCCAAAATTTAATCACCATTAACATAATAGAATTATAAAAAAAAATTACTGATAGTTTTCTTTCACTGAAAAGGTTAAAAATTCCCTAACATTGTGCATTTGTGAGGTAATTTAGAATTGAATTTGATAATGATCAATTTTTATTGGAAAAGTGTCATATGGAATAACAAGGTACCATTTTCTCTGTAGGAGAGTAGAATTACCCATAATAATAACCCCCTACTGTCCAAAAGTTTTAGTATAATACATTAATTAATATTTATGTTAAGAGACACAGAAAATAACACCGTTATTATATTTTTTTTGTTCACAGATCCTACCATCTTTTTTGTAATAAAATAATCGTTTTCCTAACATAATCCATTAAGTAGTTGATACCTTGTTTTATTGTTAAAAAAACAACATTATTAACTTTAAAGGAATTTCACTATCACTTTCGTTTTAAATTATAGAAACAATGGTTAAAATAATTTTGAATATTATTATCAATAGCTTTTAGGGACTTTCATGCCCTTCTATGACAAATGTGTGACGACTTTACCTAAATTTAATATTGCTAACTTTGTTTAAAATGTGATATGTAACAGTTGTATATAATAATTTATTGTAGCAGTTTTAATGTTAATGTATAAAATTATCGGTTATTTTATATAATGAAATAGTTATGTAAATTTATTTTAAAAGTATTGTATTTAAGGTTTAAACTCTGGTGATGCTTATTAAATTTAGATTACTCTTTGGCGTTCAACATATTGATTATTTCACGGTGTTGCCAACATTAAGTTATATTTCTATGTTTGAAGCATGTTTGCTTGTTAAAAATAAAAAGAAGAGGTATATTATTGATCCTTTTATGTCAAATAATGTTAAATCCATATGCTAGAAATCAATCATTTATTTGATAAAAAGGCCAAGCTCTTATAATTTCTAAGATATCTACTTTCGCCTATCTTGTAATGGGTTTAACAATACTGTAAATAGAGAAATGCATTATATAATTTGCAACAAGCTATGTCGCATACTTTTCAAAATATTGGATTTATTAATGCCCCCTCTACACATCAGCAGATGCACACGCGGACGTCATCCGCTGATGTCGTCCGACGTGAAGACGGGGTAATACGTCTATCTATGGACAGCCATAGTAGGTAATGTACCGCGTATGCCTCTGTCGAAGAGTAGAGGGGGCTTTAGCCTCCTTTAAAATATTTAGTGTTGCCATCTATCAATATGAATAAATAATTTAGATTAAACATGAACTTTGTGTATTGAAGACATTTTTATTCTCTGCTTATTTAAATGTATATTAAAGAATTTATTTAGATTTTATTATACAATATAAAAGAAGTCTACTTGTGATCTACTTCATTAAACTGTTATTTATTTTAGGATGTGTTAATTTTATTTCATGGTTGTTTTGTTTTCAATTTGACTTAAGATTCAATTTGTTTTTATATCCACAGTGCCTACATCAAGCAATAATAATAATTAATCATTGTGTATATGAAATCCATAATCGGTCTTGTTACAGCCAAATAAAATATTGAAAAAAATGTCGTTTTATTGATTAAAATATTAATTATTATGAAGTAAAAAACAATAATGCTTTTTCTGCTAAAGGAGTCCTTATTTCTAACTATTCTTTTGTTCTCTTTCTCCGTTCCCTATCCTGAGACCTGTAAATTAGGCGTTTACGACAGTTCTTATGTTATGGAAGGTTAGGTATGTGTTGTAGCGATTATACAATAAAATACTGTATCGAAAACAATTGAGAATATAAAGCAAAGTACGATTCCTTTGCAGTAATGAGTTTATTGGAAAAATTACGAGGTTGCTTGATAATATCATTACATACCTAGTTCAAAGTTCCTAGTCCTATGTGGATCAAAAGAAATGTTCATAAGTAAGTAATATGTATATAACATGCAGAAATAGCATATAACCTACAGTCAATGCGGATCGCTAGTGTATTTTAATGTTTAAATTATTGCCGCCACTTTCATAATAAAACCGTAAAAATAGGTCTCACAGTCTTAAATATAGGGCTTAATTAATTCAGAATGCAATAAGTATTGTTGAGTTTACTATAATTGTTTTAATCGAACCCAGGATTGTTTCACAACAGTATTTTTACCGAGACTAATAAATCGCGATATCTCAACGTATACCGGTCGCGCCGAAACCCAGCGAAATATAAATAGATTGTGCCTCGGCGCACACTCGCTCTAAATTCAATCTGGTGCTCGGCAGACCCAGAGTTCTGTAAAATTCCTACGTTAGCGTAGGAACTGTCTCGATTCGATTGGAAAGGCCATCCTTATCATAGTGTAGTTTTGTGTGTGAAAATGTGTGATCAGTGCACCCAGCGATAAATTGGATGTTTATTTTTTGGTAAGTACTTCCGCTAGTACAAAGGGCAAATGTTCTATGGACACACCATTTTGGTTTTATTTCCGGAATATACGCAAGCGCAGCTTATCTCTTCTTCATTAAAGTTAGTAATTCATAGATAAGTTTGAACGTAAAATAAATGTGATTGTATTGTAACCGGAAGCAAAATTTAAAATTTTGAATTATACAATCTTTATAAATTTATTTAGTGGATATTTTTACACTGGACTTCTAGCTGCGAATTCTCAGTATAATCTCATTTACTCAATAATGATATACCTTCTCGAAACTAAAATTATTATTTCTATATGTTCTTATTCATCTATGCGCACAGCTTAATTTAGAGCGAGCTAAGTATTAAAAAATGTAATTATTATTCTCTACATATTATTACTTTTTTGCGTAAACATATCAAAATTTTAGTACTTACATTTAAAATAAAGTAGAATAATCAGGTGCGCTGAAAACTATACATATATTTAGGCTATATTTAATTAAAAAACGTGTTGTCTCTATGTCTGATTGTCAGTTTTATTTTTATAAATAGTTCCGATAACACGAACAATAAAACTGAGTAGGCCAAAACTTTAATTAAAGCTTTGTTCTATTAAACTACATTCATGGAAAAGCAATACCTCTTTAATCTTAATTAATGAAAATAGTAGAGTAAGTAGCGGATTATGGCGCCCTCTATATTTAATTCGTTCTTTAATATCAAAGAGTGCTATTTGCTCTCTATTTTTTAAATCCGCAATTGTCACAAAGGAATTTTAAAAAGTATTACAGTATGTTATTGTCAATACATACATGATTACCTGCAGACAAGTAAAAATATTGTCACATTTTTGGCAAAAGTGTATTTCACCTGGTACTTTATATGATTATCACCTAACTATCTCATATAAATTGGTCTCAAGAATCAAAAACTTCGAACATCGAGGGAAATTTCAAATTTTCTACTAATTACATTTCTTTCTACCTAAAAAATTAAAATCTTATAGTCCTCTATTTTCAGTAAACTAGATCACGTTACTTGGATCCAGAAATTTTTAAAAGAAACTTATCTTTATTACTATTAGCCATAGTGTCCTAATTTAGTTTTCCATTTTACGTGTACTTCTGATTTTGGTTAAGTAATATTTGACAGTTTGCGTCAAAATTCATTGCAAAGTACACCCTAGATCAAAGGAATACGGTTCATATTGCCATGACGTGCATATTTGCGGATTTACGGAGGAAGGGTGGAAGAGTGCGGCATTTGACCGCGACGTGCGGTTGGTGTCTAACAAGAAATTTGTTCGAAATGTAATTTAAAAAATAAGATAAAGTTTTGAAATCAGTAAATATTTTGTGAGTGGAATTATTCATAATTATCAATGTAAAGTGCAGTGAAGTTATTCAAATCTAGTGCTTGTGGATTTTTATGGATGCAATAAGGTTTGTTTTGTTGTCATAACAATATGATAATTTTACGAACTTTTGAATTTTATTAGTTTAAGAACGTTTTTGTACGGTGCTTTTTATAATTAATTTAAATTTTTAGTTTTAATCTACAAAGTCAGCTACTACTCAAAAGTTCTGAAAGATTTTTTACTCAGGATTTAGTATTTAACTTCTGTCATATCCGAATTTTTTTTAGTCTTTTTGTTATTTACGAATTTACTTTCCATTATTATTAAAACTCTATTTTTTAAAAAACCCAAAAATCTAATCTAGTAAAGATAAGATTCTCTGATTTTTTAAAAAAAATTAAAATTCGAAATTTGAATAGCTAATAGACGATTAAATTTATTTACGTACATTTAGATGGTTTAAAATTTTCGAATTAACATAGCTATATCAGCTAGAACTTTACTCATAGGTTTCAGTGATCGTATCTCATCATGTAATCACGTACGCGCTTCATACAGGTCATTGGAATACTTCAGTCTCAGCTGTGTCTATCGAACAATGTTGATATTACGTAGTAAGTGACTTCGATGAAATATTATTAAAATGTTTATTTATCTAAACAATTTGAGAGTTTACATTTGGGACACAGATTTGTATTAACAAAAATGATAAAATGCCTATACTTAGGTACCTGCTGTATTTTTTTTTAAAAGTGTGAATATAATTTATCCATTAAAGTTGAATTCTATGACGCAGACTAACCTCAATTTAAATTCAAAATTGGAAAAGCTGACCAATTCTTCTTTCCTTTCGATCTTTAAATTACACTATTAATATTTGTTTATTTTTCTTAGGTGTATCTATAAAGTCCCCAATTTGTTGCGGTATTGGCTAAACGTTTTATCATAAGATTTGCACAGATCGTATCTCCTCCCGTAGTCACGTAGGCCCTTCATATCTTTAGCTCAGCTTTGTATATCCAACATTGTGATATTGTGGTACATATATTAGATGAAAGAAGAATACATATCAGCAAATTCTTTTAACCAATAACAAAAAGTTTGAACCTACTTTAGTCTTAGTAATTTCATATGACGTCGAGATTTAATGGACAATTAAAAAAAATGAAATTTCAAGACACTACTGTTTCCATCTTATGAATAAATATAAAGCAAACCTATGTTCTTTCCCAGGTGCCAAAAGATTTTAGTACAAAATTTCATCCAAATCGGTTTTGTTGTTTTAGGCGTGAAGTAGAGACAGACGGACAGACATGGATAGAATGGATAACGTGCATGGCTTTAGGGATAAAATATACGACTTGTATCGTAAGATTTGCAGACACAGTAATCACGTCTACGTGAACACAAAATCAAGTCCAAGCTTTTCTTGGTCTCATATGACGTCGATATTTAATTTTCCCAAAAGAAAATGAAAATTTCAATTTCAAGACGCTACTGTTTCCGTCTAATAAATAAACTAGCGGCGGCCTGCCTGTTTCACCCGCGTGTATAGCTCGTTCGAGTGGGTTTTCCGGGATTAAAAGTATCCTATAACTTTCATATCATTTCAGTAGGGACACTGAAGTAGGTATTAAAAAAATCCCTAATTCGGTTTATCAAAAATCGACAAAAAGTTTTGGCACTTTTTATTCATAGAAATTCAGAATTATTGCTTATCTGTTGGGCACGGGAATGCAAATGAGCTACATTATGCTAAGCGATTGATCAAATTCCGATACGAGACTTGGACTTGCAGATATTTTCACAGCAGTAGAAATTTCATCATATAGAAAATTAACATCAATCCACTTACCAATTACCATACATATTTTTAAATAATTATAAGTTTTTACGGCTTTACGTATTAGAATTGTTCTTTAATCGGTTTCAAAAACACGCTGCAAAATCTTGTTAAATTGTGAATAGGTAAAGGATTTTGTATAGATTTCAAAAATAAAATAAATTACCTTACTATATATTATTTTAAATTGGTTTTATTTTTGTTAATAACTTATTATATTTAGAAGTTATAAACAACATCAAACTTTTATATTATGTCCATAGAAAATCTAAATTTAATCCAACTATTAAAAGTGGGCCAAATTGAGCCTATTAAGATTTGATTACCGTAAATAAAGTAAAAAAAAATCAAAATTAATGCAGATATAGAATATGATTAAAGTATTGATATTCTACTGCTATGCGTAATGCATCTCGATTCGCTCACTACGCGCATCCAGTGCATTGTATGCAGACTGATGAAAATGAACATAAAACATATATGGAACAATAACGCTTGTTCCTCGATAAATTTCATACATCTTTTTAATTCAATCGAATCAATGCTGTAATCAAATTTTCAACTCAAATCATTCTATGGTTTAGAAAGGATAAATTACAGTTAAACTTTTTCGATGCAACTCTGCAATATTCAACTTTCATCTTATTATAATAACTGTAATAGAAATTAGTTTTTTCCATTCCTTTGTCAAAAATCTAAATTCTTATTTTTATGTACATATATGTAATTCATTTTTTACAATTATTAGTGGATGTCGTGTTTCAAAGAGATTCCGTCGTCCCCACCTGTATAGAAATAAATATTTAGGTGGACGGATGCCAGTAAGTCGCACAAATTGAAAATAAGTAAAACTTTTCTCCTTTCTTTACAAAATGTTTCCGCAATAGAACTAGTAAATAAATGTCTACGTTACTAAACACAGTATTCGCATGTAAGTTCAACATTTGGAAGCAGAAATCGTCAGAAGACTGCAAACTCATAGCTCTAAGCATTTTTCCTATAACTTACATTAAATTCTTACGAAAACATGTCCAAATGCACCGATATTTTATACTAAAATTGGACTATGTTTTGTCACTTGTGTCTTTTAGTGCAATAGATTTTCCCTCTGACCTCTGACATTTTCACGAATGGTTTAGGCGCTGAAATATTTCATTTTAAAATATTTGCACTCTACCTGTGAACTACGTGGTTGCTCTGATCTAGTAATATATTTATCTTTGGGCTTTGTCTTTCCTACCTAGTTTTTCTATCCAAATAATAGTATACTATACAAAAAACGCTTGGTCATTTTCAAATCGTCTTGCAGATTTATGTTAACGTTCGCTTTAATCTTTTTCGTGAATGTCAGTTACAAAAACATCAATTTTCTTTGAAATCCTAATCAAACCACCGAAATGATTTCATACAAAAATATTGGCAACTTAATAAATACTCATTTTGATCTCCTATCAATAGAAAATAATCACCTACACTTATCTTGCTCTATCAATTCATAGATCAGCCTATCCTATAATTTTCAAGAACGTAACTCACAAATTAGTTGGCTTAAGCCAGTAATTAGAAATCCTACCCTGGTGTTAAATAATGAACAATGTACGTATCCAGTCATTTACCTCCTACTGAATATTCATGGGTCATTGTACGTGGACGTACTTAGCATTACGTAAAGCTTAAATGGGGCCTCAAATATTATATTAATTTAAGCTGTCGCCTCTCGTTTTTTTTCAGATCAGTCTGTACGTATAATATTAAGGTTTGGTACCTTAATATTTGTGAAGTAAATCGAAAACGACGAAGCATTTATTGATGTATTTCCATTGCGAATAAAAATAAATAAGAATTTTTGTAATATTTTCGTAGTCTCACACAATAACAAAAAAAATATTTATGCTAAAGTATGAATAAAAATCGATTATATAGTCTTGAAGACATGCCACTGCAATGTATCCTTAAATTTTCATCGACAAAAGATCCGCATAAGGAATTACTCTAACATTGAGGGCCCTTATTTTCTGATAAGGTCCACAACATCCTGTAGTGACTATGCAGGAATATTCGTGAATAGTAATTTGACAACAATGTATTACACGGCTTATGTCGTGTGTACTCAGCTAATTATGCGACAATATTGGAATATACTATAAATAGAAAGTGTGATAGACTTGGAATTCAGTCACTCCTTAGATAATAGGAAATTATACAAAGCATAATGCTTGAATATATTATGCAAATCTTTCTCTTCTATAATAGTGTTTTTCATATTCCAAAATAAATAAAAAATATGATAATAAAAAACATACATACTTTTTTACGCATTTATAATATTAGTAGGATATAAAAACCCCTTGAATGACACTGATATATTTATGGCCTACTTTTTGCTAAACTCGTGTCCTACATTAAAACTTAACACAGGAAAAAACATGATACACTGTCATTACTCACTTTTATATTCTGTATTTTCTGCATACATAGAGTTTTTCTCCGCAGTGAAAATACAGCGAAATTACGTATAAATACGCTATATCTAAGTATTATCTAAGTTTATGTTTCATATTCATATTTCACAATACACTTCACAGGTCTTAGTAGTTAATTCATATTTTCTTTATTATCTACATAATATGTAAAAATTGCTTTCACAATATAATTGTAAAACTGTGCTAAGGAAGAGTGAATACTCCTGTCACAGGCATTTTAATGCTTACTAGGAGTGTTCATTCATATAGTTGAAGCATCTTGTAAAATGAAATAAATGATTTTTATTTATTTTTTTATTATATTGTTAAACTATAACATAATTCAACTTAGCGAACGAATTTTAGGTCTATGATAAGTAGGAGTATTATTAGAATAGCAAGGGATCTATTATTAGTGATTATTAAATGCTTCATATTGAATGAATGGCGTCTCGTTTGGCATGAAGATCTATCTATAATTAATTAGTATTGATTGAGCGTAAATGAGGCGTCATATTCTATGTAAACCGATGCTTTCTAAAAGATAAAGCACAATTTTAGCGATTCCTAATAATGTGCACAAATTGGATGTCTTGTTGTCATCTAGGGCTCCAAAGTACTTAATTAACGTTAGCTTTTTTTAACCTTTTGCAATTAAAATCTTAGATCTAGATCTTAGCAAAATTTGTAATTGTACATGACGTACCTACATCACGTATACCTATATTTACCTACATCAATATATACCTATATATTCGCAAAACTTACTTCAAATAATCTATTCACAACAGTAACAGCAACAACCTCTATTAACAAATGAATGCAACACATTGATTTACATATTTATCTCCAAAACTCATTCAATTTTCATTCTTAAAGTTGCATAACTTATTTAAACATTTGTTTAACAATGCTCCATCAGAGACTAGAAACGTCAGACACAATATCGAGTGGTTATACAATATAAACTTTGGCAGCGAGCCAGAAGTTTCAAGAGATCTTTATCGTTTGATTAATTCGATCAATATCGACGATCAAGTATTTATGTGTGGACTTTGTACGCCGGACGTTGCATATTTGGATAAAGGAAAAGATTTTTTTCTTTTATTCTTCATTTATTTAGGGACTTTTATAGCAAAGTACATGGCAGTCCCATCGTACCTTAAACTAAATCTATACATCCTATTTTAAAACAATTCATAACAAATCTTATGAAATACCTAAACCTATCATCTACCGGTAACCTTAACCAACTAAACACTAAGCCTATTTCCCATAAATTGGCTCTAATAAGGGACAAAAACGCTCTACGACTAAAGGAAAAGATATCAAAGTTAAAGAAATGGCCTAGAACCTGTGCCTAAAACGGCATGTCATGACAATTTTTATATTTCATAGCTTATTTCATGTAACACATGTCGATACTGTGTAAACAATGACATTTGTATGTATATCACATGTTTATTTGATTTGATTTGAAATTGTTTTATGTGCTTTGTATTTATTGTGATTAATGAAGGAAGATAATCCTTGTTAACTGTGCTTACTAAGTATCTTTTTGTCCGACGGTTAGCAACAAGTGATGATATATTACAATCTATTTTATTCATCAACCTTTGCCTTTGCCTTTCCTATTATTTGGGGTCGGTTCTTCTAGTTTATATGCGCCGGGATAATTTAAGTTAGGTTGTCTGATAATTCATCGACATTCATTATCATTACAATTTAAATAAAAAAAACAAACAGTGTGTTTTAACTGTTGTCTTCTTTTGTAACGTTATAAACACTACGAGAAGACGATACATTTGAAAATGGTCCGAAATACATCAGTTACAAATGTCTCTTCGCATTATATAAAAGTTCCAAACTATATGCGTCTATTTGTTAGAAAGGGACCAAGACGTCCACTTAAAATATACGGCTTCAAGTACTTTTCGGAAAATTGCTTGTAACATTCGAGATAAAAGCCTCAACTCATCTGTACTTTTTGATGAAAATGTAACAAAAAATGTGGTAAACTTTTAGGAGTACCAACGTAAATATATTTCCCATGTTATACACGATGTCAGGTGAATTTTGTAATAAGTTATTCAGCGAAAATGATAAATAAGTAATACAATAACACTATCCATTTAAAACAAAAGGTAAAGGACGTTTTAATTTTCTACCAATTTTTCAATAAAGACGATTATAATAGGATAGGTATTGGGTCAGCCTGGCAAAGAATTCCCTCCTTTATATCCTGAAAGCAATTCAGATATTACGTCCCAAAAAGTTCGGCCGCGCCACTCTAAAGTTCGCCGCAATTCCTATGATCAATATTTCAGTCCCTAACTTTCGTTACATCAAACTTCCACAAATTGCTGATATCTTAACTGTTTACTAACCTTGAGGCTTAAATCGTTTTCCAATTTATGGTGACTTATAAAAGCTGTAATGATTCACCCTTGACATTTACCAACTATTACCAATGTCTGTCTTTATTATATTTCAGTATCGGATTGGTACTATTTTTGGAACAAGTACATTATATTAGGTATTTACTAGACGGTAAACTTTAAGGAAATATAGTAGAAAAAAATTGGTAAGTTTTTGATTTATCCACCAATGAGCTGTTATATTAATATTAGTAGTGAGGGTCTCATCTGAAACTCGAACTACTAATACTAATATTATAGATGTGAAAGTAACAAGCTAAACCCCTGGACCGATTTGCATGAATTTTGTACAGAGATTGTTTGAAACCCGAGAGAGGGTATATAAAATACCTCTTAATTAATCTCGAAATCTCACAGTAACGTTTGATATACGAGGGTGAAACCACGGAGCAAAGCTTGTAAGAAATAACAATTCTGCACAATCTTACAAAGAAAGAAGGATAAATAAAAGTTTGTAACAAGGACAGTTATTGACAAAGGCAGAGAAACTGCGGTTGAACTAAAAGTGATTACGGTAACTTGTATACAGAAATGGCAATCTGTAGTCTATATTTGTATTCAAGGATAGTGTTGCGAGGATTGAAATAGCGGACATGCATACGAATTTCATGGACATTGATACTTTACCACTTACATGGATTTGTAAGAGTACAAGAGGATGAAACTAGACCGTAGGCTTTCCGGTAGGTTCGATCCGTTATCGATACGAAGAGATATCGCATCCCTTTGTATCATGCATCGAATGTATTATTGTTCAAAATACTACCAGTCGCACAAATTCTCTGCTTTGTTCATTGCTTTACCATAAAAAACACTAGAATCTAGGTATGTGCCTGTGTTATATGTTTGTACCAGATTCCTCCGACGTTTTGGAACGTATACAGCGAATATTATTCAATGATAATGTAGGTTTCTCTTAATTGGAAGAATTTTTAAACATCGTTCAAACAAATAACAAACACTCATAAAGACTATCAAATTTAATATACCCACATTTGTATGACAATAATAATTTACTCCGCAGTTTTTCCCGTCATTGTGGTAGCACGGATTAAAAGCGATCAACCGTATTTTTAACCCCGGTTAGAATTAGGTCAACGATCCGATGTTGAAAGAGAAAGGAATACATTACTTTAATAGGACTATCTAACTGTAATTTGTTATAATATGATCACTTCGCTATCTCATTCCTGGCAGTGCATCTATAAAGCGATAAACCGTATTTTTAACCCCGGTTAGAATTAGGTCAACGATCCGATGTTGAAAGAGAAAGGAATACATTACTTTAATAGGACTGTCTAGCTGTAATTTGTTATAATAGTATGATCACTTCGCTATCTCATTCCTGTGCATCTATAAAGCGATAAACCGTATTTTTAACCCCGGTTAGAATTAGGTCAACGATCCGATGTTGAAAGAGAAAGGAATACATTACTTTAATAGGACTATCTAGCTGTAATTTGTTATAATAGTATGATCACTTCGCTATCTCATTCCTGTGCATCTATAAAGCGATAAACCGTATTTTTAACCCCGGTTAGAATTAGGTCAACGATCCGATGTTGAAAGAGAAAGGAATACATTACTTTAATAGGACTATCTAGCTGTAATTTGTTATAATATGATCACTTCGCTATCTCATTCCTGGCAGTGCATCTATAAAGCGATAAACCGTATTTTTAACCCCGGTTAGAAGTAGGTCAACGATCCGATGAACGAGGAAGGAATACGTTACATTCATGGGACTATGTAACCGTAATTTGTACCGTTTATTGGGGTATATTTTCTGAGGCCACTTTGTATGTTTACGGTAAACTTCTGAGGGTAGCTTCGAATACGAGTGAGGGCGATGAACTTTTGTCCGATATATTGGTATCGTTATGTATGTTTTCGGTTATTGTTAATGTTATGTTATACATTATATTTATTTTTAGGTTAGTGCTTCATTGTGGAATTTACAATAATAAGTACGATACTAGAATGTTTAGAAAATTAACTTCACAATACTCTAAAGTTTTAAAGAAAGAAAAAGAAGCTACTTTCATTTCTTTCTTTTTTTTTCTTTAATAAAAGGTTGGGTTTAGTCAGATTAAAGCATGTTACTACTTGTACTTATCTTTTAGGTTCATAACCATATTCTTCCTTTTATCTTCATCACATTCTTTTCAACATACTTTAAACGTGAAAAATTAGAGGCCTATAGATCAATAAACGGTATCCTATCATCTAATCCCGTTAATACCCTATCCGTATACGTAATTAAATTAAATCCTATGAATATTTGCGGCGTGATTGACACCCACATACCCAAACTTTCACATTAATAAAAAAATGTATTTCACATTGATAAATTAGAAGGATTTAGCAGGAAAAAAGAAATAAACACATGTGAGGCCATTTATCAACGTCGGATGTAAACGTGAGGGTAAATGCCTCTTTTTGTTCGTATTTTCAATTAATTGGCTGAATAAAATTGCCATTAATGCCCGTTTTTATAGAAAATGAGTATTTTCTTTGTTATCATTAAATTAATTAGCAACGTTATTTGTTGAAAGCGTTCAGCGTACTCATCCGTTGAAAGGACTTTTTGTTCTACTAATGAGGTTTCTGTAGGTAAGATATATTGAGACACTAATTGCCCATCCTGACTCAGCATAGTGTTTTCTTTAAGGTTCAATTTCAAAACCAAAATTAATCAAATCCAATCTTAAGTCTTAACAGTGCTTCAAAATGTTCTAGTAATTCATTCATACAGTACAGTGTTCATTGCGTTGAAAAACGTAAATATTTATTATTTAACTAGTTGTGGCAAGCGGTTTCACTCGCGTAACGTTTCCCTGGGATTTCCGGGATTGATCAAAATCCTTTCTTAGATGCCTACGTCATAGCAACTACCTGCATGCCAAATTTCAGCCCAATAAGTCCAGCGGTTTGGGCTGTGTATTTATAGATCACTATGTCAGTCACCTTTGAATTATATATATTTAGATTAATTTTCAGATGTGAAGTAGTCGTTACTAGGTTCTGATGCTTAGGTACTATTTGCCAGCAAAGGCAGGGCCCAGAAGCTACTAGCTTACCCTGATAGCTAACACGTGTTATGTACCCAAACATTTTTGTATATTATAATATTATGTACAAGAAAATAGTGTGAATTCTTATAATAACATGAAAGTAACAATCAAAATTTATTCGTCTCCTGGCACTTTACCAAAATGTTCTATGTGAACAACAGAATTTACACATTTCTACGTATGCTTTGAATATTATAAATATGAATTTGTTTGTTATCTTGTGTTTGATTTGTGAATTAACTACTATTAGTATAATCTTGTGTTTGTTTTAACGCGAGTACTTTCCATTTTTAAATAAAATACTTTTTAAAGGATTTGACGGACGGACGGTCTCCCGTGACCACGCTCGCTGTAAAGTGCTCGAAAGGTCGGGTTAAATAATAATGTAAAATAGTGTATAATAAACCGCGTTTAAAATCCTTTAAAAAGTATTTTATTTAACTACTGCTGTAAATGGTTTTATATGTAGTATTTCGCTTGCGTTTAATTAAAGATATATAAAAGGTATCACGTAGAATCTACTTGTACTTATACGAAATTTTATCAAAATCCGTGCAAAAGGTTCCGGAGTGTTTGACACATAAACAAACATGCAAACTTTCACATTTATAATATTAGAAGAACTAATGAGAACGAAGTATGCCTAATATGTGGTTTATACGTACGATTTTTAAATTTAAAAATCTATTTTAAGTATTATCTTTCATCAAAAACGTCACTTGTGTTACAAGAACTTTTAAATACGACTTATTCGTTGTTGAAAACGGGAATTACGGTGAATTTTTAAATTATTTTAACATTCTTCGACAATTACCTCGACAAATAAATATATTTTGTATATTAAATGTGGACAAAATTTATCCCTAGTACTAAGTAGTCCTTGATTACCCTACGTTTTGTACTATGGTCTCGTTTAAACTTGGGGCTAAAATTAATACTGTAACCATATATTTTAATGCAGGTTTAAATCAGTATTAGTATAGGTTAATGTTACAAAACGGTTTAGATTTTATCTATAGCAGGATTGGCCAAAGGCGATCGACGGGTCGATTGGGACTGTCGGTCCATCCGATCGTGGGAAGACAAAAAATATAAATACGTAGAAACATTGTATAACGCAATTACTAACTGCTGCACGCATCATCTTGTATAATTTTTCAGTCGCCTTTCTGTCACGTTGTTATCCTGTCTTCGAAACCTTAATTAAATTTTGTTGTTGTTTTATCTTAAATTTTGACGTTGTTATTGACCTAGATCAAACTGAGTGTCATTGGTGAAAATCGATCTTGGGTCTAAACGAGTTGGACACCCCTGATCTAAAGAATTTCTTAAAGGGCGATTCCTCCATAGAAATTATTTGTATAAAATTCTACTCCACATAGATTTCACTATAACAAAGAATAAAAAGACAATTAGCCAGATTGTTTGACCCACATGGGTGAAGTTAGGGCGGGTCTTAATATTAATTGCTGTTACATTACTGACCTGGTTTTGTCTTCAAATGCGGTTAAATTATTTGATGTTAGCGTTCTCTTGTTTTACTTTTTAAGTTATCTATAAGC
Organism: Phoebis sennae; assembly: GCA_001586405.1. Lineage (NCBI taxonomy): Eukaryota > Metazoa > Arthropoda > Insecta > Lepidoptera > Pieridae > Phoebis > Phoebis sennae. The sequence continues at coordinate 482,153 of LQNK01000010.1, forward strand.
ATCAATTTTTTAATTATGTAGCTGTGTTCTGTTATAAATAAACTTTTCTTTCTTTCTTTCTTTCTCTTTTTGGGATCTACAGGGTGTGGCGTAAAGAGTGGATAATGTGGCACCTGAGGTAGAGGATAATGACTCCAAAACCAACGGACTTTTACTAAACATAAAATATATTTTTCTGAACCGTCATGATATGACGTATATTATCCACACTTTATGCTACACCCAGTACATATACTAATAATATAAAGCTGAAGAGTTTGTTTGAATCCGCTAATATCAGATACTACTGATCTGATTTAAAGGAATATTTATGTGTTAGATAGTCCATTAATCCAGAAAGGCTAAAGCCGCGCGGAACTGACAGTAACAGTAATAATATGAAAAATAAAAACACTCCAGACATAGTACCGTTTTTTATCCTTACTCCTTACTTTAAAATAACTTTACTGCGAAAGTGACTTGTCTGTCTGTCTGTCTGCCTCTTCTACACGCCTAAACCACTGAACCGCTCTTGATAAAATTGTATAAAGAGATTTTTTGAAACCCGAGAAAAGATATAGGATTGGTTTTTATCCCGGAAATTTTTTATCACGTGAATAGGAGATATACGCGGGTGAAATAGCTCGGCAAACCTAAGTATTAAATAAAATGCTATATCCAAAAGGTTATTCACAAGGCTTATACGAAGGAAATATCGCTAACAAGCGATTAAAATGCAAGGTAGTTACTGTAATTTGCATGTCTACACATTTCAACCTTTTACTTGCGATTTGCTTAGAGCTTGAACTTTGCGTCATTGTTACATTGTTAGAATAATTTTTTTACATTTTTTCATGTAACTATAAAGAACACACACTAATTCGAAAATACAGTATTTATAAAAACTAGCTGTTCCGCAGGGTTTCGCTCCCGAAGCATACATACAAAGAGTTTTTAAACAGAACAAATACAAAAATATTTTTTTAATAGGTATAGGACTAGTAGTTCCTAAGATTAGCGCGCTCAAACAAACAAACTCTTCAGGTTGCTTCATAATAAAAGTGTACATTATTTTCGTTTTGAATTGAACTTATACACGAAATTCCACACACTTTCAAAACTACAAAATATAAAAAAGATATTTATGAAGCTTCGTTTTAATCTACAATGTAAAATTGCTGTAATAAACTTTCCAAGTTTACAATTAATTTAAATTATTCCAGTTTTAACGTAATTACTACAAAACGCAAAAGATTTAGGTCACGTCTGCGGTGTAACACAAAATAAGCTAGAATTTTAATTTAATGCTATTTTTTATGTGGTAATATCGTTTGACTCAACTTCAGTGTCTTTAAAAAATCTTTTGGACGATTTTTGTGTCTGTGGTAAAGAGTTCGTTATTTTTCGTTTTTATGAAATCTATACTAATATTATAAAGCCGAAGAGTTTGTTTGTTTGAACACGCTAATCTCAGGAACTACTGTTCCGATTCGAAAAATTGTTTTAGTGTTGGATAGCCCATTTATCGAGGAAAGCTATAGGCTATATATCATCCCGATATTCCCACGGGAGCAAAGTCCTGGGGCGCAGCTAGTTCTTTATAGAAATAATTATTTTTAGAGTTCCTTGTTTAACTTCCAATCGTGAAATAGCTTGTCTGTCAGTATATCACTGTCGGGAAAGTAGGTATTCCGTCTTTTAATCTTTTGATTTTTATTTTATTTCCTAATCGCACATTACTTCTTTTTGTAAATAAAAGTTTTATCCTCCATTTCCACTATATTCAATTTGTTTTTCTTTAAACAAAACATTATCCCTCGTATCACACGTTTATTATAAAAAAAAATAGGTAAAAAATGATAAAAGTGTCATCTTAAGAACACTTATTTGGGGTATGATAAAAAGTTATGTAAGGAAGTTGTAAAAAATATCTTCTCCGCACATAACTTTAGTACGGGAAAAATCAAGGTTTATTGCTTTAATAAAATAAATTGGTTAGAAAGAGACGTTTTTTATACACCTCGTATTTCGTGTAATAAAATAGCTTTTAAGTGAAGTTACAAAATAGATAGGTACAGACGACAATCTCCATACAAAGAATGCTCGAATAAGGCACACATAGAGATCGCTCATCGATATCATATGTCGGGTCATGTCGGAACAGATTAAGTGCGAAAGTAATTCGTTTGCAGCACACATTGCGTAGGTTTGAAAAGTGAAATACACACACGAGTTTGACTTCTGTACGCATTTTTATGCCACAGCAAGCAAGCGATTCATCTGATTTTAAATGACTGACCGCAGCCCATGAACATCTACAACATCAAAGTGTCGCAAATGCCTTGCCGGCTTGATGGAAGGGGAGGGGATAAAGACAGGATTAATTTGAGGGATCGTAGACAGTTTGTGCGCGTTTCCGGTCATGAATCAGATGACTATTACACGCGCTCCGGGGTAAGTCAGGGAAGTACGTTGGGTCCAACATTGTTTCTGTTAATGATTAATGATCTGCCGAATGTCGTACGAGCTGCGAAGTGTCTTATGTTTGCGGACGATTTAAAGCTTTGTTTGAGCGTGCGAAATATTTCGGACGCCAATGTTCTCCAGCAAGACATCGATGCTGTAGCTCAGTGGAGCAGTACGAACCAGCTGCCCTTTAACACTAGCAAGTGTAAAGTAATCACATTCTCGCGATCCCGTTTTCCTATTTGTACATCTTATAATTTACTTGACGTTCCATTGGATAAAACTGACGAAATACGTGACCTAGGATTAATAATTGACAGGAAACTGGATTTTCACTCGCATATGACTGATATTTGCAAGAAAGCAAACAAAGTACTTGGCTTCATAATTCGTGTGTCTTCTGAATTTAATGACAATAGAGTTGCCATACTTCTGTTTAATGCCTATGTGCGTAGTAAATTGGAGTATGGTGCTATGATTTGGGACCCTTATGAGACTAAATACTCCTTAACGATTGAGAGGATACAACGAAAATTTGCGCGATGGATATTCAAACGATACTATGGATATTATCCACACCTCTATCCATCGATGTACGTATTGGGTATGGTGGGATTCAATACTTTGACGCTTAGGAGAAAGATCCTATTAGTTATACACTATTACTTGATTATGCATCACAAAATTTACAATCGAGATGTTCTGGATCAAATTGTTTTCAGCATACCAAGGGGTAGTGGGGACGGTATGCTGACCGCGCGCCGGCCGCATCGTCTCTTGGCTCAGCCGATCACGCGGACGCACCGCGCTAGGAACGCGCCCACGGCCCGAGCACGAAAGTTATTAGGAGATATACTCGCTCAGTACCAACATCTCGACATATTTGCTGACAAAAAGGCTACATTTATGCAGTACACTGTTTTGTATCTCAACCTCTATTTATAATCTTTCTTCTTATCTGTATAATTTACTCTATTTATAAGATCCTGAATTTATTGTTTAAAACTTGTGTATATTATTGTTTCTTGTTATTTATAAGTGCTGCATAGCATAGTGGCGCTTTGGCATGGCTGTAAGCCACTATGTTTCTTTAAATGATAAATAAATAAATAAATGATAAATAAATAAATTATAGAAAGTTCAAAGGAAAAATGTCATAATATTAAATTTTATTAAATTATTTACATTGGTAGTCCTTGAACTTGAATAATGAATACTGATTTAGCAATGTCTAGACACGCTTTCGACCATTATACTTCTATTTACAACTCTATTTTTATTCTTTGAATCTGTAATCTTCCATGGAGTTGCCATGTCATTTTACGACAATAGCCCGTTAAAATTGTGGTATAATTATGCGCAGTAGACTTTTGGGATGACCGAGCAAGTAATTGTAGTTGCTATTAATTGTGAATAAAAAATATTGATTTGCCAGAGAATATCCCAAAGTGTGAACCATATTTTCAGCGGATACTGCAGTAAATAAATAAGCCCGGTTGCCTGGTAGAGATCGCTACTAAGTTATAAGGCCGCCCAAGGTACTAAAAGTATTATGCTGCTCATTAAAATTAAATAAATAAGTAGGAACGTTCAATTATTTTTTCAATTAAAGCAATTATTCAGATTTATAGCAACTATACATAAACATGAATTGTACTGACTTCAATAAAGTTAATGACATCAGATGAAAAAATAAATTATATTTTTCGTATTAGATATAGCTAACTTTTTGTCCAAATCGGTTAGAAATAGTGCAATGCTTTATTAGCAACAATTATACACAGACTTGGTTATAATCCTAAAGTTTCACTTAAATCCTTAACTCGAGGCTGAATTAATTTCAGTCTTGTGTACGAAGTTAGGTAACTGAAGTTTGTTACCATATATACCATAACTTGTAACTACTGCGAAATATTCGTTTATTGATTAAGCTCTTTAATAAAGATTAAAAAAAAACTACTGCTAAATTCTCGACGATATTATGAATGCAATAAACCAAAGGAACAAAACTAAACATTCCTTTTTAGGTACTCACTGACAGTATAAATTAACCCAAATTCCTGCCCTAGCGAAGGGCGAGTAATATTAACGTAAAACTACGGTTTTCCTTTGTTCCAGCGCTGCTAACTCGTGAAATAACTATTCCTGTAATAACCATTTGCACAATTTTTAGTACCTATAGCCATTTCACTTATTGAAATATATTACTTATTTAGACATTCAAGAAATTAATTATATAGGAAAGCACATAAAACATAAACACACATCGAACACAATGTCATAATTAACATACAAAAACAAATATTCTTTATTATTTGCTGACACTACAGACTATAATGTTAACTATATGTTAACCCAAATTCCCGAATAACATTCTAAACGTAAAAGTACGTTTTTCCTTTATCCAATATTTGCTTAATCTTTCCATATAACTTTTCCTGTAATTTTACTTATAGAAATTATAGATTTGTATGATTGTGTGTTAATCATGCCGGAACAATTGATTGTATTGTGACGAAATATATGTGGGCAAAAGCTAAATAATAATTTCCTGTTGTACAAATAGCAGCCATTTAAATTCCATTTCGTTTGTAGTATAAAAATAAATCAAACAGAAATTACTTGGATGTCAAAACAAACATAACCTAACAAAACCTCCAATGCAATGGGTTCAATAGCATACGTCAAATAACACAAAAAATAACATTTACCTAACATAACCGAAATTCCAGCAAAAGCAAAAGCGTAAAAACATTCCCAACCTTCGCCTGACGAGATTTCCTTTGTCCAATCTCGGCTAACTCGTTAAATATGAATCCTCCTTCCTTTTGCTATTTTTCCTGAATACTATTGTAGAGGAAAAGGCGTATTGTTTGTAGTGATTCATCAACAGTCCCAAAAGTTATTAGAAGTTTTTATTTCAGATACGTTTCAAGTAACAGTAAAAATCTTTATGATTTTGTAGTTTTCTACTTAATTTCTAAATGTAAAAGCCAAGAAGTTACTCACATAGAAAAGTGACCATAAATATAAAAATATATCAAATAATATACACAAATCAAATAAACAATAAGGTGTATAAAATATATAAGTTAACCCAAATTCCTAACATACCAAAAGCGCGAAAAACCCAAGCCTTTGTAATTCGATCAAGGCTTTAGAGCTATGCTTTTTCCTATGTCCTATCTCGGATCACTTTTTAAATATTAATGTACGTGTCTTCATTCGCAAACTACTTTCCTTCCCAAGTTCTATCACCTCACATAACAAACGGTCCATTGATAATATTGTTAAAAGAAATTATCAGGCAAATAAATACATTTTTATTCTTTTTTATATTTTTTTCTCGTATACAATTTTGTAAAAGAGGTATTGTTTCTAAAGATTGTTCAATGAACAATGACTCTGCAAGTTTGTATATGAAGACGTCTTATTTCATAATTCAACTTTGAAACGTAGAAGAAGACCAAAAAATTAGGAAACTAGTATATGAAAGAAAGAAAGAAGAAAGAAAGAAAAATCATTTATTTATCTCTACAACAGCACAGAAGAACATCATAGATAAAAAAGAACAAACATAACTCCTATGTCACGACTGTGCAGTATTGCAGAGCTAAATGAGGTGGCCACTCAGCTTATGCATCGGCGTCATTGACGGCCGAAGCGCTGATTTTCAGTGGCCCCTCTTGCCACGGTTGGAGTGAAAGTGTAAAAAATTCAAATATATATAATTAGAAGGAATAAGTAAAAAGGATAAATATTGATAAAATAATAATAAACAATAATAAGCTTTTTAAATAGAATTGATACGCATATAGATATACTTCATAAATATACATGTATGAGCATATAAGAAATAAACAATACACATTAGGTACACACACTACATATTATATATACTAGGTTATAAATGGGTAAAAATTTTTTCAGAAGAACTCAAATACAACGCGACTAAGGTTGTGATTGGGATTGAAATAATAAATATTTTTTAAAATTAAATTTAAAAGTATGTAATAATTTAATATTTGTTAATGGTGGTGGCAAATTATTCCAACACTTAGTCGCGTTATACCTGAAACTTCCCCTGAAAGCCGCTGTAAAGTGCCTGGGAATAACCAGCTTGCGAAAGCACGATCGAGTGGTATACATATTGTTACGCTCTCCTATCCATGTCAACTTACTGTATAAGTATTCGGGGGCTTTTGCTAATATAACACCAAACAATAGAGAAGCAAAATGAAGGCGTCGGCGGTTTTCCATTTTAAGAATCCCGGCTTTTATCAAATAAGGGGTAATATGCTCCCGCCGAGGGATGTCCCAGCAAAAGCGTGCACAAGCATTTTGGATTCGCTGTATCGCATTTTTGGATCGACTGAGTAACCTAGGACCATACATGACATCGGCGTAGTTAAATTTGGAAAGTACCAACGCCTCACAGAGTCGGATCCGAATGTCAACACTCAAATGTTTCCTAATGCGGTACAGCAGCTTAAGGCGATAAAAACAATTAGCTATTGTCGTGTTAACATATTTTTCGAAACGCAGATCCTCATCAAATATGACACCAAGATTATATCAGGAAAGTACTTAGATGGAACGGAAAACTAAATACAATCTTCAACGAGTCAAATATTATTTACTCTAATAAAACATATATATTACAATTTTTTACGAACAGTAAAAGATAACCTAAATTCACCCATAGCAAAGTGTATAAAAACATCTTGATGCAAGCCGTAGAGCTTTGTCCAATCTCAGCTAACTCATTACATATGAATGTTCCTGTTTTCTTTCGTAATTTTGTAGTACAAAGGGGTTTTGTTTGAATTGACAATGTCCAGGAAGATATTGAAGAAGAATGTAGAATTGCATGCTTAGTCTTAATTTTTTTTCGACTTTCAAAATAAATTAAGCAGGTGCTTTGTTAGCATTTAAAAATATATATGTATTTATGAAATCAGTAAAAATGTAGAAGTAAAATTATTATAGAAAAGTACACAGTAAACATATGCTACAATGAGTAAAGCATATTTAATGATATTCTAATATTAATTTTAAGGGTTTGATTGTTAGATATAAACTGTTTTAGATATTAAGTTCTAAGTATTTTGTCCTTGAAATAAATGTATTTTCTTTCTTTCTTCTTTCTTAATAAAATAAAATGTATTGTACAACTAGCTAGTAACAAGTGAACCTTCCTACCATAGCAAAGCATAAAAACATCCCATTCTCCTGACGCTGGCTGAAGACATTTTTCCTTTGTCCAATCTCAGCTAACTCGTTAAATATGAATCTCGCTGTCTTCTTTCGCAATTTTGTAGCACAAAAGGGGTATTGTTTATAGCGTATAATTTGACAATGCTAGTTTCATAGTAAAATAATAACTAGGTCACTTTAGTTCTGTTAGTAAAGAAAATAGATATGTCATCTACACTAATATTATATGAGGAAAACTTAGTTTGTTCGTTTGTTTGTAATGAATAAGCTCATAAACTACTGGACCAATTTTCAAAATTCTTTCACCATTCAAAAGCTACATTATAAGTTATATATATTACCCAGCAGAAAACCGGCGTGAAACAGTATCGCACTGTGTTTCGTACGGTGAGCGGGTGCCCGGAGGCCTGTATTCCCATCCCATTCCTCTCCCGTCACGTCCTGCTCCTCTCCTAACTTCCTATGATTAATCCTCTCCTTATCCCCTCCCATTTCCTTCAAGTCGGCAAGGCATCTCGACACTCTAATGTTGAAGATGTTCGTGGGCTGCGGTCAGTCACTTAACATCAGGTGAATCGCATGCCCCGCTTGCCCGCTATAACATAAGAAAAAAAATAAAACATTAGCTACGGGAGCGAAGCCGCGCAGATCAGCTAGTAATCTATAATTTAAGTTTTACCTCTAAAATGGTGATATGATATTTCTATGGTCCGCTTTTAATTAATGTAATTTTTGCTTTATTTCATTGAGTTACAGATTATAATATTTTTCAGCATATTCTAGACCACTATTAATTGAAGCTGTACAATCTAAAAATTAAAACGACTTGAAATTTCAAATATGAAATAATTTTACAGGAAATTTTATTCATCGTTAAATATAAAAGTAATATTCATGAGCGTAGATTAAAAGTGCTTTTTGTTTCAGTTGCGGAATGGTATTAACGAAATAAATCAGCGGGCAAATTAAGCGAAAATGGCGGAAGCTGAGGGGGGAGCGAGCGAGCAGGATGATGTTTCATTCTTGCGAACGGTAAGTCATTTTTTTATTGGAAAAATTAATTATTTTGTACGTTTATTTACATTTATATTGTTAAGCGGAAGAGTTTATTTGTATTGATCGTGTTATTATAAAAATGAAAAATTATTTCTGACTAGCTATTGACGGTTAAAAAACTGCGGGTATGCTTGTCTGAATTTACTACGAGCTAGTGTTCTTCTCCGTTCTTCCAACTATATTTTTGTGTGTAAAATTTTAAGATTAGATGAGGAAAGAAAGGGTAAAGCGGCAACAAGCAAATGAACAACCTTACTGTCGCATTTATAAAATTATTTGGGATTATTATGGCTTGTTCATGAGGAAATGTGTGCTTGCACAGCTAGTTTTTAAGATAAAATAAAATTTTATTGTTCCAACAGAACATATCTTAATCTAAGACTCTATTTTAGTACCTAACTATTAATATAAAACGGATATCGAGAACAAATCTCAAAGGAACAAAGGTCGTTTCAGATGATGCTGTGAAAATCTAGTCTCTCGAACAGCCCTTGTTTTCCAGGCTTGTTATTTTACATGGCTCGATAACTTTAAGAGATGTGACATAAAAGCTTTTAAAAAAATCCTTCCAGTTTAATTCGCTAGTGTTATAAAACCTATCGGCCTTAAAAAGTAGGAAGTGTTCTAAAAATACAATCTTTATTAACGTGGAATAGAGTTATGTAGTTATAACATGTTTCTACATATAAAATAATTGTACAAAGAAAGAAATAATTACGCAAACAAGTATCAAAGAAACGCTAACAAGAATGTCACTTGAGACGTCGTTAGCCAAAATAAAATTAGGAAAAAGCCAGCAATGAGTTGGACTCGTACGTATCGGAGGTTCCGTGTAAACTAAAAAAATCGAAAAATTATCACCGTTTCAAATAAAATATTTTTTTATAAGTTTTTGATATAAATTTAACTTTGATAGTTTAAATCGGTTTTAAAATTTATTATTACATTATTAGATATATATTCATATAAGTATTATTATAGAGATTGCTTGCTTCGTTAAATTTCAGGATTCTGGGTCAGCGGGAAGGATCCTAGATCCCTATAGGTTTTCTTTTGAAAGTGTCATTTCTATGGATCGCCTTTACCTCTTAAATTCTACCTTGATATATTAAGTCATTGCTTTGAAAAAGCTCTTGATAGGCATACAAACGGACAATGAAGCGATCCTTTCAGTCTTTTTTCCTTTGGAGATACGGAACCCTAAAATCTCAAATACTTACAAACAACGTACGATTTAATTAGTAGGTCAAGAGTTTTTGACCTCAGGACACAGGATTTTGTAATATCATAATAACGTATAATTTTCATCCAATTAAAGAGACATTTTTGGAAGGAAAATTCGTTTCACTGAATCGTGCAAATAGTGTTCTAAGCTAAAGGGCAAAATAGGCAAATATTGTGTTTGAAATTCGGGCCAGAACATTGCTAATCACAGCTAGTCACAATGACTTAGTAAAATGAGGGTAGTTGGATTGTTATGTCAATAAACGTTCGAGTAACGAGCCACGCCTATATTCTTGAATGAAGCTATGTTTTGAACTATCTTGCGGGACAAACAGTTGATCGCATACAATCCTACTTCATACTTATATTATAAATGCGGAAGTTTATGACGATGGAACTCAAAAACTACTGACGTTACAGTAACATAGCTTATACATAAGTTTAACACATAAATTACAATTTATAATGATTGCATATAATTTGGCTCTAGTAAAACGATAAAACTCTACGCGAGTAAAGTGAACGAAAATGGGTGTCACATAAAATATGAAATTACTGACTAGTAAAACTATCAAATAGTGGAATATTGCATAGTCACCAAGGTGAGGCTATAAATTGTCGGGTTTCCTTGGAAAGCGCGAAACCTTGACCCAAGTAAAGTATGCTCAGAGGATCGAGTCGAAGATTAAATTTAATTTTGCATGGAGTCAGTTTGTAATGTTTAGATTTAGAATGGATTATAGCGAGCTTAGCGCGGTTGTTGCCAATTTTGCTTGCCTTTGAACGTTTTGATTGGAATGGACGGGGTATTATTTTTAGAGGTGTTATATCAATTATTCATTGACAATGATAGCCTTATCAGACGGTTGGTCAGCGTGGCTAGACACCAGAAATGGGTAGAAAAAGTGCACAAGTTAAAAAGATACATTTTTATCGTTTTTTAAATATGGCCTAAAATTATTTATGGGAATGAATCGATATCCAACGCAAGGAGAACACTCTGTAGTAATGGACTCTATGGAACTACTATTATTAAAAACTAGCTGATTTGCGTGGCTTTGCTACCGTAGCATAAATAGCCTATAAAATAAATCCTATGCTACTCGTGGATGATTTAGCTTTCGAATGGTAGTAATGGCAGTAGTTTTTGAGCCTATTCATTACAACAAAACAAACAAATTTCTCCTATTATAATATATGTGTAGATTTGGAAGAAAATTTTATAATATTTTAACGTTTAATTCTTATTCAAGATTCGAACCCGAAAACAAATGTAATAATAGCAGACAAATCTCCCTTTGATTTATGACGATCTAAACAAGATAAACAACGAGGTGATCGATATCCACACACGCCAAAGTGAGTTATGACACCATAACCTATTTTATGGCGCTATGTTAAATAACTGCGTAAAGCTGAACTTTTGCGGTAGTTTCAGGTGACTTTATATACGACCCTTAGAATGGTACAAATAGGGTGTATTACTTAGTTTATGTATTGTCACTTTTTTAAAGTAATAAAACCTTTAATGCACTATTTATTAATTTATATTACACAAGCTGAGCTCCGCGAAAATTCCTATTAAAGAAGATCTATTAACGGCCATTTTAAATAATGTATCAAAGATTATATGACATTAGATTGACAAAAGTCATAACAAAAGCTATCCGTCGACAGCATATTGAAATCAAAGTAAGTTCAAATAGATAGATTTACCTGACTTTAGTTAGCAAAACAAGGGATAGATAGAATATTGAAAACGGCCGTAAGAAGAAATCCTATTAAAGAAACAAGAAAAAAATCAATTGTTTTTATGTTTTCGTACAACATTCTCATCTTGTACTCATATTAATGAAGACATAACAATCTTAGCGCAAATCAGCACAGGAATCCAATCAAATGTGGTTTAATGACATGAGCGCTGTTAACTATTCCTGTCATTTGACTCACACCCGGGAATTGGCAATGCTCTGCCTCCCTTATTTATAGATATGGTATTGGACAAATCAACACCAACATTCATAAATTTGGTCTGAAATCTGCTTTAATTTAAAAGAAAGTTAAGACCTGTGTCTCCTATTGTGGCATGGAGCTTGTGTTTCTCTGATTAATTTGTATTCAGAGGCAAGTTGATGATCAGCTCCTACCAACGTTTCGCCTGAGAATGGAACCTTTACTTCTCTTTTAGTAACGCCTAGCATGCCCACTACTAAAGCAACGAGGCAGTCATTAATTTTATTAAGTTATCTGAAAGGGTATACCTGAGAGTGGTCAAGGGTTTAGAGAAATTTTACTTCTAAGCCGGGCTGAAATTTGGCATGCAGATAGATATCATGACGTAGGCATCCGCTAAGAAAGGATTTTGATCAATTCCCACAGGAACGGGGAAAACAGATATACGCGGGGTACAGCAGTTACATTATAAAATCTTTATGCTATGCCTCCATAGCAATTCGTGTATGTAGTAGTACTTCATATATATAACATGTAAAATGTTTTTCAAAGATTCAAAAATGTGAAAACTTTTGCGGCAAAAACCAATTAAATACATTTCCAATATCCGCACTAGAGCCGCACTAGGCTATCAAAAGAGGATCTAAAGAAAAAAAATTGTGAGAAATTCTCGCGCTGTCACCTTGAATAGCGGGATATTGGCTTCCTTTTGCCCCATTTACAAGTAAGAAACGTCAAAGGAGAGTTCCGAACCATTTTTCATCAATATCTATATATATATTTGGTAGTGCGATCTATTTTTACTTTATTTATCTGGGCTTATTTTTTTTTTGATATTGTTATAGACTACGATAAATGGAAGCAATGGTTTTTTTTTTTTAATTTACGCAATTTGTTTATTATTTCATAGATATTGTTTCAAAACTATGTAATTCTATTGTTCTTATTTATATTGTTTAAATGTGAAAGTTTAAATTTTAGTTAAACTTAAAAAGGTCAAAATTGTCTCTCAGTAAGGTTTATTAGCGTGACCGTGAATTTAACACAAGTATACCGTAATTTTTATTTCATTATGAATGTAACAGCAGTTGCAGGTGTGAGCAAAAGATTGACTCATAAAGTGAGTGAAGTTAACCTACTTACGGCCGTTTTCAATATTCTATCCTTATTTTGCTTACTAAAGTCAGACAAATCTGTTTCCACTTACTTTGATTTCAATATCCCAACGACGAATACATTTGCTATGACTTTTGTCTATTGTCATATAATCTGATATAACAATCTATCTATAATCATTGACACATTATTGAAAATGGCCGTAAATACTCGTATTCAGTGTGACCGTGAACTTACGTCAACCGAGTTACGTTTTGATATGGTCGATTATGAATTTGGCAAGAGTTACAGGTGTGAGCAGAGGACTGATTCATAAATATTTATGCTCTTACACGTATTAGAACCCGCTCTTTTGGCTTACTATTTTGATAAAATTATTCTATTTGACACCTGTTTGCAGTACCGTACATTTTTACTTGTGTATTTACTATCTGCGTGTTTGACCGACGATTTAGAAAACGAGCTACATAAAATTATGTAGCTTGCTTGCTTATTAACTTTTAATTAGTTTGATAGACATGATTGAAACTTATAAATAATTGTGCTCTAATGCTAGTCACAGTTGGACATTCGCGTAGAGATTTAATATAAAATATTATAGTAACAAATGTACTTGTATGGACAGATGTTAAATAATTGCTCTCAAAGGTCCAATACTTTACCTCATTTCAATTTATTAATTGATCCCTTATGCCCTTGAATGAATATAGCATTGGCTGAGCGAAAATAAATCGCAACTTTTGAGATTTTATGTTTTTTCAACGATAACGAGTGTCCGTTATTCTATAAGGATAAACTTTTAATTTAATAAAGAGGAAATATTTATTCATTGTTTGCATTTATTAAGTTCGGAAACTATTGAATCGATTTGAAAAATTATTTTACCTTTGGAACCCCACAGCGAGAGAGGCGCTACGGCTACGCCCCGTAGCTTCACTTAGTAATCAAATAAAATTTATTATCAGACTGTCAAGTGGAACAGCGTATGTATCTAATTTAAGTAAATAAAATACTTTTTAAAGGATTTTAAACACGGTTTATTATCCATTATTTTACATTATTATAAACCCGACGCTAATGTATAAACCGCGTTTAAAATCCTTTAAAAGTATTTAATTTAATATGGAAAGTACTTGCGTTAAAACACAAAAAAACACTACATTATTCTTAATTAATTAATCTGGGTGTTAATTTATCTGTAGTATGTATGTATTTACAAATAAAAGTATGTTTAAGTATATCTATCAGTTATCTGGTTTCCATAGTACAAGCTTTGCTTAGTTTGGGACTAGATGGCGTTGTGTTAAATTGTCTAGGAATATTTATTTATTTATACTTTCCACCAACAGGAAGACATGGTGTGCCTGTCATGTACGGCCACTGGAGAGAGGGTCTGCCTGGCGGCGGAGGGCTTCGGCAACCGCCACTGCTTCCTCGAGAACATCGCTGACAAGAACATACCGCCGGATCTGTCGCAGTGCGTGTTTGTTATTGAGCAGGTAATGTTTGAAGAACTCTATTCCCAAAGTAAGATCACTTACATGAGAACTTAAAATTAGGGATGTTAAGGAGCTCCGTATCCGTAACCGAAACTATCGGATATACGATATAAATATTTATCCGTAACCGTAATCCGATATAAAAGTTTCGAATAATTTCGGATAGGGGTGGAATCTAAATAAGACCCGTTATGGTAACTTGTTTTAGATCATCCGAATCACAAGCTGCCCCTGTCCATTGCATGATGTGTTTTTTTGACGCTAAGCCATTTGTTTTTTTATTTCTACTCAATTTAATTATGAATTACTTAAAAATCTTGTTAATATCCATAACTGAAACTATCCGAAACAAACGGATTATCCGAAATATATTCATATCCGTATCCGTATCCGAATCTGGTAATTTAATTATCAACATCCCTGCTTAAAATAACAGTTGGAAATAAAATTGGTTCGTCAGGGCCACACAGCTTGCAGCGCCCACCAATGCATTCAAAACATTTTATACATATCATTTATAAATTGTTTCAAATGTGTTTTGAATGCATTAGGTAGTGAAACATTTATATCTGGTGGTATTTTGTTATAAAGCTGTGCACCTTCAAAAGTAATTATTTTTTTGTCATAATTGCTTCTAGTCCTAGACAATACTTAGTATGTAGGTCGTCGAAGCTCTTACGTCCAAGTTCTTAGATACGCTCGATAGTGACTGCTATAGCCACTCTTATTGCTAATAGTGCTGTTACGTAGTTGTATTGTATGACTATGATTCGTCTGGTCTTTAAATCGTCAAGTTTAGCATCAAGTTCTTCCAGGAACCCTTTTTCGAAAACCTCCGTTTTGTCATGGACAAATTTCCTCCATCCTAACCCCTTCTCTGCGAGACTCCCAGTTGGTGGAATCAACACTACAACGGTTTACGTGTCTATTGATCGCATCTTCATAACTTCTAACATAGTTTGTAAGATCGGTGTTTAATAACAAATTATATGGATGTTTATCTTATATATAAAAATGAATCGTAAAATGTGTTGGTAAGCGCATAACTCAACAACGACTGGACCAATTTGGACAATTCTTTTTTTTAAATGTTCGTTAAAGTTCAAGCATGGTTTTTACGGCGAGAAAAATTCGAATAATTACCGGGTCCACGCGAGCGAAACCGCGGGCGGAAAGCTAGTCTGAAAATAAAAATATAGAAAATATTATTTATAGCGAAGCAGTTGACCTCCTTGCTTCCGCTGTTGGGTTAGTGTTCCTAAAACAACATCGTGTTTATATTCGCTGTACGTTCGTTTATTGATGGCAATAATCAAAATAGAGGTCATTAAATGTCATGAATTATTTGATTTCTTTTCTAGGCATTGTCCGTGAGAGCTCTACAAGAATTAGTTACAGCCGCCGGCTCGGAAACCGTAAGTACAATATTTACTGTATTTGTAAGTGTTTAACAGTAATTGTACACTACTTAGACAATTGTATCACCTTGAATAATTTTCCAAAGATCTTCACGAAAATGTACACTTGTGCGGAAAAATGCTTTGGTGTTTTTATTAAAATTTATTTTATGTACTGTCATTAATTTATTTAAGTTTGGAGTAATATTTTATTGTTCTGTATTTGTTTATAATTTTTATAATTAACACCACAGACTTAGTCCAAAAAGTCAATATAGTTCTTGCAAAAGATTCAAGATCTGATAAATTACAGATTGCACTCTATTATTGTAACATATATGTTTTCATTTGTAATTAATTTTCCCGTTTTACGTATTGCTTTCGTGTTTAAATTTTACAGGGCAAAGAAAACTTGTTAGTGAGTATACGAAATCAAGTTCAAACGCGGTAAACTCTTAGTTGTGACGATGATATCAATCTATTTAAAAAAATCTATAAATAAATCAGCTAAATAGTGAATAGAAATAACGTATCATCTGTTCTTCTATCCCAGTTAAAACATATCAAGTAATTAAAACCAAATTTACACGTAAAATTATGTTACGTGCTTAAACAAATAATGGTTAGTAGGTCATTTCCTGTCTTCAAAATGATTTTTTGACTTAAGTTGTAATATTTACAGTTGCCTTATTATTTTAATATGTTTAATAGGGATGATGGAACAGATAAAGTCTTTTGTTAAAATTACCATTAATTGTATATAAATCAGTTAAATCTCCAATAAAATAATGTTATAAAAAAAAAAACAATAAAACGATAGTATGATATTTTCGTCATGACTATACTTGCATGTACATCACTGATTTTATTGGCAAGATAGATTTAAAATTACAATCCGAGATTAGAAATGCACTAATTATAATATTATATCATTATCTGGCCCTTTTCACAATATTTTACAAGCTTTATAAAACTTTAATATTGTATAAATTGTTTTGTATTAATTATTATTATAATATTCATCTTCTCTTCATAAATAATTATTAATTCGCACAAACTTTACACCGATCATTGACTTTTATTTCTTTCTTTATCTCGTCGGACGGTTTTGTTTAAACCGTTTTTAAAATTGTAAAAATGAGTCAATTTGTTAGGATATCACGCTCATCGTTTAAAAAATTTATAAACTTAAACTCTTTCTATGGTTTCTTAAAGATGAACGATGAATGATTTTAAAAAAATCCTAACAAAATCGGTCTAAAGACCTTATATAGGTCTAAAGTATTAAATAATTCTATACGTCAAATAGACTTTGTTATTTCAGTTTATATAGTAGTCAAAATACACAACTATACCCATAGAGTTACGCGAATAACTTGATCAAATGTATGTCCAATCTCGCAAACGGATTCCATTTGAACTTGCATCCGGAATTTTAATAGCTCGGGCGAAAACAACTATGTTTTGGTATAGACAATTTCGCACGCCAAGGAATCCTTCATATTGCATTCCGTTTTGAATCCCCTTTTATAGAATACTACAAGCTATTATATAATGGAACTATAGTACTATTTATCGTTATTTGCGTATTAGTATTGCAATAAATTTTGGTCATCAGCTAAAATATCCATAAATTAAAAAATAAAAATAAGTATTTGCTTTAAACAAATAAATCGTCAATTAGTTTACATGCCGTTTTGAGTTCCCTTTTATAGAATACTATAAGATATTATATAATAAAAATTTAGTACAATTTATCGTCTTTTGCTACCTCATCTTTCATTAATTTTGCTTCAAACTAGTATTGCAATAGGATTTAATATTCATAAATAAAAAATTGAAAATAACTGTTTGCATTAAACAAATAAATCGTAAATTAGTTTTATTAAAATTACATTTTTTTTTGTTTCTTCATTATTTTTATCAATTTTGTGACTAGGCAATTTGCATGTTTCACACTGATTTTTCTTTTAATCTAACATCATCAATTAATATTTTGTAAGTAATATTACATTTCTCTTGATAGTACACTGCATTTCAGTAAACATTGTCTAGACTTCTATTGCAAAAAAAAAATATTTTCAAACCAAACACTTTAAATAACTTTTATCATTTACTGACAAAAATCAATGTAACTATATATAGCTATAGCTTTATCAAATTAATCTGAATAAGCATAGTAGTTACTTGAACTATTTTTTTTGTTTTTTTTTTTATTTTTTTTTATACTTTTTTCATTTCCGCAGGGTAAAGGCACAGGATCTGGACATAGAACTTTACTTTATGGTAACGCCATATTGCTTCGCCATCTCAACAGTGATATGGTAAGTTTTTTTATATAAATAATTTCCTATAATTTATTTTAAGCAATATAATATTCTTGTTAATGTTTTATTATTATTTTCTATGGAAATATACTCCCCTATCATTATGTTTACCCTCGCTTAGTAGCAAATAATGTTACGTTTTAAAAATTTTGGCATTCTACATTTAAATTCGAGTATGTTGTGTTTTACCTACTTAAATACAAAAATATCATAGGAATTAAAATAGTACACAGATATTTAGAAATAACTTAAAAATGACCAACTACACATGTTTAATTCCAACAACTTTTCAAATCAAAAAATAATGGATTATACTTAGCCTAGATGTTATTTTAAAGATTCAAAAATTCGATAACCTATACCTACCTAACAGTAACAATCTTATTCGGTGTCCTTGAAAATAGATTTAAAATTCAATAACGCTTCGCCGCAATGCGCCTGCTTTAAACCCTAAAGTTTCCGCTGGGGTGGCCTAAGTTTCAAATGTTTGTACAGAAATGCTTAGGTTGTAGGTCAGATGTTATAAGGAGAATTTCAAGATTCATATATTTAAACAACTATGAATACTTATAACTAATTAATATAAGTGTATTTTGATTGAAAGTTTTATTTATTTTTTAAAATTAATCTAAGCATTCAAATTAATAACTAATTAATCTAATTATCTAATCTAATGGATCGTCCGTTAGATTCAAATCATTGTAAAAAATTATTCATTGTATTTTAACGTTTTTAAAAGAGCAACTACTCGAGTTTCTTGCCGGTTTTTCTCGGTATAGACAGCCTTCCGAATCGGTGGTAAATAAAAAAAATATTTAATTATTTAAATGTAAATGACGTTCTAAAAGCGCCACAACAGAGGCCGATTTGAAAAATAAACATTTTGACTTTGATTTTGAATAAGAAAAACGATATTTCAACAGTATTGTAGAAAATTATAAGAATGTAACACAATTTTAAGACAAAATAAAATGTTTTTTTTCAATTATATGATGTATCTAAGAATGGTATTAAAGAGTACTCTTTTTATAAAGAAAAAAATTCTTCTCTTAATAGAACAAACAAGAAACAAAAGAACTTTGTGCCCGTAATTTAAAACACCACTATTTTACGAAACTTAAGTATTAATTTCTCGAGCGCGAGCTTTGTCAAGTCTTGCTGAAGCAATGTTCCGTATGAATTAGTATTTATTCTTATTTCTCATCATAATTTCATACCTTTATATCCGAACCGTTTGTTCGAACGCGCGTAGTTTCAGAGCCTATTCAATAAAAATAAAGAAACTAACAATTCTTTCCTACGGGCTAAGGAATATAATGAGCGAAGGACGCGCGGAAATATTATTGATTAAATAGAAAAATGG
Source organism: Phoebis sennae (assembly GCA_001586405.1). Lineage (NCBI taxonomy): Eukaryota > Metazoa > Arthropoda > Insecta > Lepidoptera > Pieridae > Phoebis > Phoebis sennae. The sequence continues at coordinate 501,750 of LQNK01000010.1, forward strand.
ATATTTTATAAAATAATTGTAACAAAAAAGAAATGCTAAATAATCTGACCAGTAATGCTTTCAACAATGAATTAAGTTAACAGCTTACTCACGAAGAAATTAACTAAATTATAGTAATTTCCCAAGGGCGTGCTTTGTTTTCTAGCACGGTTTGAATCAATGGCGAATATAGGTTTCTTGTCTGGGTTTAGAATATTTCAATTATTAAAGATTGTTTCTATGCTGATAAATGTGTTGCTTATTTTCGAATAATTTCGAATTTGTACATTGGTTTTTTTAATATTGCATATTTTTATATCGATGTTGTGAGATTGAAACAAATCTACGAATAAATCTAACACCAAAAGACAAACATGATGAATGAACTTAATTTTAAAATTTAGTTTTTGTGAAAATAAAATTAAATAAATATAATTTTTAACAAACTACTTTTGTTTTTACTAAATGATTTATTGGAAACTGTTCAAATTAAGGAACGACGAACGAGAAATAAGACGAAGACTGGGTAATTTGCAAAAGATTAATGAACACAAAGAACTACAATTTTGTTTAAACGGGCAATAAGTTTACACCTACAACGTTTTAGAAACACAATAATTATAAGTTTAAAATGTAATTGGATAAAATTACGTCTCATAAGGGTTGTTGTTTGATGATAACTAACTCATAACAATAATTGGTATAAGTATAATGTTTTTTTATCATGAAAAACAAACTTGCTCATTGTGTCATTAATCTAGTTTTGGCAGCTAAATAATGTTTCACAAAAATAATAATTATAAGTTTAAAATGTAGTTAGATAAAATAACGTCTCATAAGGGTTGTTGTTTGATGATAACTAACTCATAACAATAATTGATATGAGTATAATGTTTATTTTTATCATGAAAAACAAATTTGCTTATTGTGTCATTAATTTAGTTTTGGCAGTTAAATAATGTTATACGAGTCTTAAATAGTTAAAATTTATCTAAAAGCGTTTAAGAAAAATTTAAAAAGAAAGAAAGAAAGAAAAATTGAAAAGGTAAATAACATTTTGAAAATTCTATTAATATTTTCAGTACCTAGCATGTCTGTCCACATCATCATCACAAGACAAGCTAGCTTTCGACGTCGGTCTCCAAGAGCATTCCCAGGGTGAAGCGTGTTGGTGGACTCTTCATCCAGCTAGCAAACAGAGGTATTCATATTACAGACTACCTGATCCGTGCGGCTTCGCTCCCGTAGCATAATATTATATAGCCTATGTTACTCGTGGATAATGTAGCTTTCGAATGGTGGAAGAATTTTTAAATTCGGTTCAGTAGTTTTTGAGTCTAGTCATTTCAACCAAACAAAATTTTCCTCTTTATAATGTTAGTGTAGATATGCATTACGACATACTTAAAATTTATTTGTATGGTCAATAGACCTAATCAATCGTAGAACGTTTGACCTAAAGAAGAATTTTTATTTATTTATTTCATTTTAGTGGAGTAACAGAATTAAGATTTAAAATAGCATCACTACTGCACAAATACATATACATACATCATTTCGACATGCGAGTGAAAGATTTTGTTTTTAAATATTTTTGTAATTACGATATTGAAATGCCCTTTTATTTATTTCCCAGATCTGAGGGTGAGAAAGTCCGTGTTGGTGACGATTTGATTCTTGTATCTGTCGCCACAGAGAGATACTTGGTAAGTTTAAATCTATATAATTATATTAAATTCAACGACCGACTATCTGACTGACTGACATAGTAATCTATCAATGCACAGCCTAATCCGCTAGACGGATCGGGCTGATATTTGGCATGCAGGTAGATGTTGATCAAATCCCACAGGAACTGGGAAAACACATATACGTGGGTGAAACCGCGGGACATAGCTCATCATAAAATCCATAACGGTCGAATTAAGATTATATAATTTAATTATGCACTATTATGACCATAATTTGTTTTCATTTTATTCCTTGAATAATTAAAGTGTTGGACTAACTTATTTCTAGTTTATTTCCAATAGCTGATATGTATTTAAATTTTGTTTGAAAAATATTGGATTTTTGGAGGCTTATTGAGTTCTCTTCACGTAGACTAATTAATAAATAAAGTAAATTGATTTAACGATGAAGTAAAAAAAACAGTCAGTATGAACCATCTCAATACAACTAATTTGAAATCTGGTAGAGATAGTTCACTAGCTATACCACCCTTTATAATTTTCCTACCTGCTGCTCTGTTGTTATTTTTGTTTTATCAGTATAATAAAGAATTTTCATTATTTAATATTATTAATAACGAATTATTAATTAATTTGAAATAATAAATATTTAAGTTTCACCTCCCTTTAAATTCCAACGTGTGATTGCAATTCGGCTGACCCATTTTTGTACACAAATATTTAAAATTTTGTATTTTTCATTACAAAAACTTTGAATTTGAATTTGAATTAAATTGTACGCTTAGTTCTAAGATTAATTCTGTATTCATGTGTTTTACTCCAGTGTAACAATTACTGGTAAACCAATAAATAAATAAATAAAAAATAATTTAATACTTAAAAACTTTCAGCACACGACAAAAGAGAACGAAGTGTCCATAGTGAACGCGTCGTTCCACGTGACCCACTGGTCGGTACAGCCGTACGGTACGGGCATATCGCGTATGAAGTACGTGGGCTACGTGTTTGGGGGGGACGTACTGAGGTTCTTCCATGGGGGGGACGAGTGTCTTACAATACCCAGTACGTGGACTAAAGAGGGGGGGCAGAAGTAAGTAACGCAGTACTGATGTGAATTTTTTATTCGAAAAAGGAATTAAACAGCAAATATAAAAACGAATTAAACAACAAATATTCTGGGACATTTAACACTACGCTATCCAGTCTCAACATAAGAGAAGGTTGTACTTAGATTATGGATATATTAGATTCTGGATAACTGATAGACATACTTAAACATAGTTTTTTGTAAATACATACGTACTATAGATATATAAACCAGACAGAAGAAAATTTCAACGTTCATCACAACATAATTTTTTACTCGTGGGGATCGGACGCACACCCTTCGGACTTCCACTACGCCAATATCGGGTCGTCAAATATACAATTGAGAATTCAATTTTTACCGTAAATCCAACCCTAGGTTTCATGAACATTGTAATTATCTACTGCTTGGGTGTTTATCTATCTATAGTACGTATGTATTTTAAAAAAGTATGTATGTCTATCAGTTATCTTGTTTCCATACTGAAAGCTTTGCTTAGTTTCGAACTAGATGGTGTTGTGTTAATTGTCCAAGAAAATTTAAAAAATATATACTAATATCTATTATTTTCCAGTATCGTAGTATACGAAGGTGGATCAGTAATGTCGCAGGCCCGATCTCTATGGCGTTTGGAACTAGCTCGAACCAAGTGGGCTGGTGGGTTCATCAACTGGTACCATCCCATGAGGATTCGACACATCACCACTGGAAGATACCTTGGGGTCAATGACCAGAACGAACTGTATTTAGTTAGCAGGTGAGTTAATCGTATGTTTAAAGCTTCATATTTTTTTTTACCTGTGGGCGTAAGAGGCGACAGAGGGTTATTCTCTCTCCCGTCCTTTTCAACTCCTCTCCCAACTTTATATTCATAACATAAAAAATGCTATAACATAAAAAAAATGTTGACATGATCTTGAATGTGAGAGGCAAACTATGCAACAAACTGTATTTATTAATAACTAAAACACCATTTACTTGATCTTCTCATATTAAGTAAAATGTTCTTGAGTTCATCTCTTGTTAAAAATGTTCATGAGTTCATCTCTCGTTAAAAATGTTCATTAGTTCATCTCTTATTCTAGCTTCTGTCCGCGGCTTCCCACGCGTTAAATAAGTAGTAAAAAATATTTTATCGTCTTTTTAACCGACTTACAAAAAAAGGAGGAGGTTATCAATTCAACCGTATTTTTTTTTTTTTTTTATGTATGTTACCGCATATCTCCGGCGTTTATGGACCGAATTGAAAAATTTTTTTTGCATTTGAAAGAGTAAAGTTCATGTGTGGTCCCATAGAAATTTGGTTCAAGTCTGATCATCCATGTGGAAGATATTCCAGGGAATTCCTCGAAAATCAACGGAAAAAGCTCTGCGGTTAAGGTTTAATGATGTATATATCAACTGAATTGTGACTAGATGATGTGATTACCCTTCACAGGACACTAAAAAGGATAAAATAAAAATTTTTGCCAAAAAATAGAAACCGACTTCCTCGCTCTAAAAAGTAGAAAATAACTTTTATTTCATTTTTGTTGAAATCTATACAAAGTCGGTGCCTTATCTATTTTCAATTTAACAAGATTTTGCACCGACTTTGTATAGATTTCAACAAAAATGAAATAAAAGTTATTTTCTACTTTTTAGAGCGAGGAAGTCGGTTTCTATTTTTTGGCAAAAATTTTTATCCAGCAACATATTATAAATGACATTTCATTAAAATCTGTCCACCAGTTGCGGCGTGTTTGACACACAAACATTCAAATTTTCACATTTTGATTATGAATAAAATTCGATATGGAATTATGGCTTAAAAAAATTCTCGTATAAAATTATTCCTTCTACAATTTTGTTTCTCAACACTAGATGGCGTTGTACTTAAAAAAAACATTTTCCAGGGAAGAAGCAACAACCGCATCTTGCGCCTTCTGCCTCCGCCAAGAAAAAGACGACCAGAAAGTGGTGCTTGAAGACAAAGACCTTGAAGTGATTGGTGCGCCCATCATCAAGTATGGTGACTCTACTGTTATTGTCCAACATTCAGAGACTGGCCTGTGGCTGTCCTATAAGGTAAGTTGTTAACTAAAACTGAAAAGTGAAAAAAAAACATGTGAAAGTGTTATACTTATCTTATAACCGATTTACGGAATTTTAGACGTGTGTTTAAAAGTTTGACATATCGAGATTTCTGTGCTTGAAGCACACTTTTCTTCTCTGTTCCTCTTATAAAAGAAATCTTTCCTCCTAGTGCATTTTATATTGTTTATATTTAAAACTTTTTATAGTATTATAGCACTAGACGATTTCGGTACACAACCTAGATAAGGTTTTGTACCGGATTCTGATGGAAGGTCTTCCATTAATTATTATTATAATAATAATGAGAATAGGCTGACATATTCTCCGAATAAAAGTCCCTTAAAACTAAAAAAAAAATCACGGAAACGTAAAAATTTTCTAACTGAAACACTCATGCCTTTAATACAATATATTATATTATATTTAACGTCTGCTCCGAAAGACGTATATTGAAAATCAGCATCTTAGTATGCCCGTAACATATGCTGAATATAGACCCTTTGTCACATTACCTTTAACTCTTTTTTAAATAAAATACAATTTTGTAAGATTGATAAGATGTTATTTAATTTGTAAAGACAATAAACGGATTTTTTATTTTATATATTTTATTTCAGTCATACGAAACGAAAAAGAAAGGCGTTGGTAAAGTAGAGGAGAAGCAAGCCATATTACACGAGGAAGGCAAGATGGACGACGGACTCGACTTCTCCAGGTCGCAAGAGGAAGAGTCTAGAACAGCTAGGGTTATTAGGAAGTGCTCTTCGCTATTTACCAAGTTTATTAAGTGAGTATAGCAATATTATTGATATGGAGAAATTTCTCTATAAAAAAATATCTATGAAAGTATTATATAATATCTACTGACACATCAAATACTTGTATTTACTTTTACAATTAACTACGAATTATTGAATTTTTATGTATGTTCATTGTACGGGTAGAACTTTGTCTTATGGACCGATTTTCGGCATTCTTTTTTGCTTCTTGGTCCAAATATATAAAAAAATAGACATCAAATTCGATCCCTTTCGTTTTTGTGGGAAATCGTTGTACACACTACTTAAGATTTTTTACCTTACAATAAAATAAAGTGAACACTTACTAAACTGTATTATTTTCCAGTATCTATTGAAAAGTACATAATATGGGCTTTCATTTTCAGCACCCCTATCCCCCCAAAAAGCTTTTAATCACAGATCCGTGGATAAAAACAATACATGTAAATAATAAATAAAAAACCTTGTTTCAGTGGCCTTGAAACCTTACAAGAGAACAGACGTCACTCGATGTTCTTTGCATCTGTAAATCTTGGAGAAATGGTCATGTGTCTCGAGGACTTGATCAATTACTTCGCACAACCTGAGGAAGATATGGGTATGTACTGATTTTTATGGTAATTAAAGGTTAAATAAAGTTTATTTACCATTGATTTTGCAAAACAAATGACTACAATTTGCATGTAACTTGCGATATAAAACCGCTTCTACATTTTTGTTCCTAAATATTAAAATAAAAACTGAAAAAAATTTTTTTACTCTTGTTTATTTTGTATATCGTTAGTTTTGGTGTCTTAAAACAACAATTACAAAAAAAAACATTAAAATAACAAAACTGTACTAAAAGCGAAATAAATTGACAATATAAAATTTGTATATTACTTTTAGTATGTTAATCGTGCATTTTATACGCATTCAAATCAAACGCAAATTATTTTTTCTCATTCCAGAACACGAGGAAAAACAAAACCGTTTTCGCGCTCTCCGCAACCGTCAAGACTTATTCCAAGAAGAGGGAATTCTAAATTTGATTTTAGAAGCCATAGACAAAATAAACGTTATTACGTCACAGGGTTTCCTCGCTGGCTTTTTGGCGGGAGACGAGAGTGGACAGAGTTGGGATATGATTTCTGTATATCTGTATCAGCTTTTAGGTGAGTCAATTTTATTTACTGACTGCAGTTTAAAAAAAATGAAGTTGTGCTATTTTTATTAACATTAAATAAATAAAATTATACCTATTATGTTTTAGTTGACTTAAAAAAATAGTAACAGCTCCACAATCGATTAATTCGCGATTCTTACAGTTTAGTATATTTATATATTTTTTCTTGGTCTTCTAAAATTTCTTCAAGTAAATATAAGAGGTGTCCCCTTTCTATGCCATAGATGACACGAAATAGCATATCTTCGGGGTAACGTTTAGTTTTGAAATATACAATTAAATGAAATATAAAATATATTATAAGCTAAAACAATAAGTAATTTAATACGAATATCAATTTTCAGCTGCTATAATCAAGGGCAACCATACAAACTGCGCACAATTCGCCAACTCCAACCGTTTGAACTGGTTGTTCTCACGACTCGGATCGCAAGCCTCGGGGGAGGGTACAGGCATGTTGGACGTGTTACATTGCGTGCTGATTGACTCGCCTGAAGCGCTGAACATGATGCGCGTGAGTAATGGATAGCGATTTTTGTTGTAAATACGTACTTTATAGAATTAATAGGGAAGCGTCGGGGGAGGGTACATTGCCTGGGTACATTGACTCGCCTGAAGTGCTGAACATGATGCGGGTGAGTAATGGATAGCGATTTTTGTTGTAAATACGTAATGTATAGTATTGATAGGGAAACCTCGGGGGAGGGTACAGGCATGTTGGTCGTGTTACATTGCGTGCTGATCGACTCGCCTGAAGCGCTGAACATGATGCGGGTGAGTAATGGATAGTGACTTGTGTTGTAAATACGTACTATGTAGAATTTATTACGTACTACGTTGAATTGATGGGGAAGCGTCGGGGGAGACTACAGTTATTCTAAATTTATTACATTGCGTGCTCATTGACTCACCTGAAGCGCTGAATATGATGCGGGTGAGCAATGAATGACATTTTGTTCTTTTCTTAAGTAGTATTTTTTTACAAATTATAATGAATTTATTATAGAAAACAATACTTTTTTACAATTTCAATTCGATGTTTAAAAAAAAAATTACAAATTTGTCACTTTTTGTACATTCCTACTTCCCTATCAATATTATAAATGCCAAAGTAACTCTGCCAGTCTGTCTCTTCTTCACGTCCAAACCACTGAACCGATTTGGCCGAAATTTTGTACGAAGACGTTTGAAACCCGATAAAGGGCATAGGATAGCTTTTATCCCAGAGTATACGCGGGTGAAACCGCGGGCCACATCTAATAAAAAAATAAGATGTTTTAACCTACATTTTCTTTCAGGACGAGCACATAAAAGTGATAATCTCTCTACTGGAGAAACACGGTCGAGACCCCAAAGTCCTGGACGTGCTGTGTTCCCTGTGCGTGGGCAACGGAGTGGCCGTGAGGTCCTCGCAGAATAACATCTGCGACTACCTGCTGCCCGGCAAGAACTTGCTGCTGCAGACTCAGCTCGTCGACCATGTGTCTAGGTGAGTCCTCTATCACTAGGCAATCGCAGAAATTACAAAGTGGCCCCAAGGCCCTTATAGAGATATCGATAGAGATGGAGATATCGTCTAATATTTTGACACTCGTTTACAAACATTATTTGTGTAACTGTATTAGTTAACTGTATTAACACTATGCGAAGTGAGACGTTTCTCAATGCATTCTAAATGCCAAACCTTAAATTGAAACTAAATTTAAGAGTCAAGTGTGAAGTCGTACAGCCCTATAAACGTATTTACAGACAACGTAAAACGTTAGCGTTAACTCAACGCATAATATTCTTTGTGAATACGAGCGTTAGATTAGTATTAAGTCAAATTTCATTAGGTATGGATATACCTAAGGGGAGTGGATACTCCCCTTATTTCAAGCCGGCGCGGCATCTGCGACACTTTGCTGTTGCAGATGTTCATGGGCTGCGGTCAGTCACTTAACATCAGGTGTACCGCATGCTCTGCTTGCCCGCTAGGACATAAAAAAATGCAGTTTGAAATAAGATGAGTTTTAAGGACCTCACAAATCAGAGATTATATAGTCTGTGTTTGTTTATATAGTATTTGTTATTAGAAATAGGGTACATTTCAAGGCATGAATTGCAGTTAGCAGCTAAGCATCGTAGCCGCAAGGTCCTCACAGAGCAATGATTGTGCACTCATTGTTCTGTGAGGACCTTACGGTTATGACGTTTGTTCTCGAACGCCGCTTCTAGAAGATTCTGGAAAGTGTGTAAGTATATGGAGAATAAACGATTTGAAATTGTGTTTATTTATATTTCGTAAAAAACACACTAAACTTAAAGTTATATAACACTAAACATAGAAAAATGTAAAGATGTTTTTTAAACTGTTGTGGAAGGAATTAATGTTATTATGCTCATTAGTTCATTACTATTAAAAGGAAAATGTTTTGAAATTTAAAAATAATAGATAAGGTATTTAGCGTTCCTGAAACATTGATAAAGAAACTCGTAAAACTACTGTAAATAGTCCATTATGGAGTCCGATCTTTGGTACAATAATATAATAACTCATTGTAATATAGTTAATTGTATAAATAAGAGACACTTTTCCTTTGTTGTCCGTCTGTCGGTCACGACGTTTTTCCACAGCATTGGGTTAAGTTAACCTATATTGAACCATTGTTATTTGAAAATAGAGCACTGTTCATTGAAATTCTTCATAAAATTTAAATGATCACTACTAAGTAATAAGGCCGCCTAATGTACTATACTGTGTAAACCAACATTTTAGCTCCCAATTATGTATCTTTACAGTACATTAAAGAGTGAAATAAATGAATAAATATTTTTTTTTATTTTCAGTGTCCGTCCAAACATCTTCGTTGGACGTGTTGAAGGTTCTGCGGTGTACCAGAAATGGTACTTCGAAGTGACCATGGACCATATAGAGAAGACCACACACATGATGCCCCATTTGAGGATCGGGTGGGCGAATACCACCGGGTAAGAGATTTCATTTAATACTAGCTTACCACCCAGCTCAGGTCTCTCGCTTAAGTTTTCAGAGCTGACTCTGTACTTATAAGAAATTAAAGATGCGAATGGAGTTACGAGCGATTTTGATGAAAAAACATCTAAATTTTAACCTCAATTAGAAATTTCATTTCTGTATTAAATATAGCTTGATCCGCGTGACTTCGCTGCCGTAGCATAATGTTACATATATAGCCTATGTTTTCGTGGATAATGTAGCTTTCGAATGGTGAAAGAATTTTTAAAATCGGTCCAATAGTTTTTGAGCCTAATCATTAAAAACTAACAAAATTTTCCTCTATATAATAAGCTTAGACTTAATTTTAACCGTTCGGTAGTAGAGGAAAATAAGCAAGACGTAGCGGTCGCGAACATTTTCTGCTTCTACATGGAAGCACTGTGGTAATCTGTTAAAAAGTTTATAGTGGTCGCTCATATAAAATATAAAAAAGTGTGCCTTTATCGATATCAAGAAACCCACTTATAAGGTAATTGTTATCAACGAATAATTTGAAAAAAATAAAAATTTTAAAGGTACTCGTGTTAAAGCAAACACAAGAAAATACTAAATTCTATTAGCCTTGAAAATTAAGGGTGTGTTTGATATCGACATACGCATTGTCCCAATTTTTCAGATATGTCCCATACCCCGGTGGTGGGGAGAAGTGGGGTGGTAACGGTGTCGGTGATGATCTATATTCTTATGGATTTGACGGCGCCTTCCTCTGGTCCGGGGGGAGAAAGACACCAGTCAACAGGACTCATGCTGAAGAACCGTTTATTAGGAAAGGTATGGCAGTTAATTAACTAAATTGCTAAATATTACAGTTTGTATATCTTAAATTTTAATTAATTTGAAAAGAAAAATTATTCTTGACTTAATTTTTTTTTCCATTATTATTTTTCGTGGAACTCCTTTGAAAACTTATTTGAAAACTAAGCTTATGCGTGTTATGATTTCGTATTTATTAGTATTGATTAATTTATGTGGTAAATATATGTGATGGATATTTTGAATGAGGCCTATAATTTCGACATCGCGTCTAATACCGCAAAACTATTTTTTCGGTCAATACTCAGCGTAAAAGACATGCTGAAATATGAAATTGCGATGTAGACTTAAGTCTAAAAGTTATCCGTTACAATATAGCATTATATTTTTTTGATACAATAATAATTAGTGCGTATTGATTTTAGTGTTTAAATTTATGGACCGTAATTTTAAGTCATTTAAGATCTTTTAACTGTAACTACATGATGCCCGATATAAATAAATTCATAATACAGCCGCATCAATACAACGTCTAGACCTGAATTGACCATAACATTAACAATATAAAATATATATTATATTCAAAGAACGTCTTAGAATGTAAAATTAATCTATTTCATACATCAGAGTATTATAGCTAACTATAATTTTGTTTTTTTTTTAAACTTGTACTTTTAAGTGTCTGAATAAAGGGCTTTATTATTATAATTTCAGGTGACGTGATTGGCTGCGCGCTTGACCTAACAGTACCCATCATTAACTTCATGTTCAACGGAGTGCGAGTAACTGGTTCCTTTACCAACTTTAACTTGGAGGGGATGTTCTTCCCCGTTATGAGTTGTTCCAGCAAGTTGAGGTTAGTTGTATATGTTTATTGTTAAATTTCATTTTTAAATATATTGAAAGTGGGGTACATTTTTTCTTGCTGTATAACTTTGTAGTTCTCTTGTAACTCTTCGAATACACGTGATGTTAAAGTATCTTCGACATTTTTTTCTGTGATATTTTTGGAATTTATATTGCTATTTTCTATTTTTACATCGTTGTTTCTCATTAGCAAACATATTAAATCAACAATTTTTATGACTTGAATAAAACGATGGTTGTGAAACACTGTATTACAAACTAGCTGAGCTCCGCAGTTTCACCCGCGTATACATCCCGTTCCCGTAGGATTTTCGGGATAAAAACTATCCTATGTCATTCCTGGGGTCTCAAAGTATCTCTGTACAAAATTTCATCCAAATCGGTCCTGTAGTTTCGGAGCCTATTCATTACAACCAAACAAACAAAGTTTTCCTCTTTATAATATTAGTATAGATAATTGTCATGTTAATTCCACCCTAGTTTTTCACCCTCTTACATCAAAGTTTATTACGTTTATTTATGTTTTCATTTGCACACACCCTTACCACTCACATTATACACTTAAATAAGTATCGCCGAAAATAAAATAAAAAAATAATAAATTTCCAATATTTTTTCAGTTGTCGTTTCCTCCTCGGAGGTGAACACGGCAGACTTCGCTACGCAGCACCAGAGGGTTACTCCCCACTAGTAGAATCTCTTCTACCTCAACAGATACTGAGCTTGGAGCCTTGCTTCTACTTCGGTAATTTGGCCAAGCGTGCGTTGGCTGGACCACCTTTGGTACAAGATGATACTGCGTTCGTACCTACTCCCGTGGATACAGCCTCGGTAAGTTATAAATACTAAGTATAAAGTAAAAAATCCTTCCATAAACTAAAGTTTGTAGCTGAAGAAAATGCCAATGGAATTATTTTAAAGTGCAGTAAGTGAACTACGAACGAATGAATATTCGTGATTTCTCATTCAAATACGACTACGACAATTTTTCCCTGTGATATTTTTGGAATTTATATTTGAAAAAAAATCTATTGAATAATTGTTTCTTTACATAGTTGTTGGTGTTGGATACCAAAAATATTTATTCAACAGTTTTTATTCATGAATAAAACAATATTCATGATTTCTCATTCAAATACGACTACGAATGCGAGTATTTGTAACGGTACAATAGAGGGGGTAGTTTTCAGTGTGACGGTCAGTTCTGTAACAGACGCAGTACAGTGCGGACGTGCGCCTGATGCAGTGTATGTGCTTTGATAAGAAATTTATTATTTAATTTTAAATAATAAATTTGTTTCCAGATATCCCTGCCGTCTTATATCGAACAGATTCGGGATAAGCTAGCTGAAAATATCCACGAGATGTGGGCTATGAATAAGGTATGTTCTTTAATAAGTTTATTTACAGACATGCCCAATTATTACTGTATTAAAGAAAAAGCATGATTTTACAATTATAAAACAATTAAATAAATATTATATAATTTTATAAATAAGTTGTATAAAATTTGGCCTCAATTTTTTGTAAAAACATAAGTTTGTTTAACCGTTAAATAAAATAAAATGGGATGGTTACGTTAAAGATTTTTAAACGATATAACGAATTGATTTTGGAATTGTGACGTCACGTGACGTACTAATAAATAAATAAATAAACTATTTTTATTAATATTTACAGATTGAAGCAGGTTGGATGTACGGTGACCAAAGAGACGACTTGCACAAGATTCACCCTTGTCTTGTGCCGTTTGAGAGATTACCGCCTGCTGAGAAACGATACGATATACAACTTGCAGTGCAGACTCTTAAGTAAGATTTATTTTTAATGTTTTAAAACTATTTGAGGGATTCAGTAGGCGAAAAGCAATAAAAAAAACTGTATGATATACAGACACTTTTTAGTTTTTATTTAAGTTAATTAATAACCTAATTTATTTCAATATGGGACAAATGACTGCAATACGCTTAAATATTTTCGTTCTGATGTAAATTGATTACGATATGATAGTAAGAACGTAAAAAATGAAGTTCATTTTGTTGGGTACGCAACGTTCTCACGTAAACGTTTGACTTAAAACTTAAACTCAATAGAAAATTGTTACTTGCTTATGACAGTTCGTTCAAAAGGTATGTTTTTATTACAGGACTATTTTAGCCCTTGGCTACTACATCAGTTTGGACAAGCCACCAGCACGCATTCGCAACGTTAGATTGCCGAATGAACCGTTCATGCAGGTAGAAAGATTTATGATTTTTGCAGTTTAGTTTATTGCGTAAAACAACACACAATCATTTTATTACAAAGATTTTCTTATCTTACAAAAAAATATTTTTGTGAAACATATATAGTGTTTAGTATATACAAATAATGTTAATTTTTTCGTTAAGTTAAATTATTTTTATGGTGAGTGTATTGATTAATCTCTAATAGTTGTGCCCCGCCATTTCATCTGAATATATTTTTCGTTCCCTGGATTTCCGGGATGAGGCCCTATGTCCATTCTCGGGTCTAAAACAATCTGTGTACAAAAAATCATCCAAATCCGTTCAGTGATTTAGCGGTAAAGAAGAGATAGGCGGATAGAGTTACTTTCACATAATATAAGGATTTTGCAACTGTAAAATATTATGTAAAATATTAATTTCAGTCAAACGGCTACAAACCAGCGCCCTTGGACCTTAGTGCAGTGACTCTTACGCCCAAAATGGACGAACTTGTGGACCAATTAGCGGAGAACACGCACAACTTGTGGGCCAGGGAGAGGATTCAGCAGGGCTGGACCTATGGACTTAATGAGGTTGGTAGTTATATTTTTTATATTTTTTAATGTTCATTTTGTAAATAAAAGAAGATTCGAGATAGGGTGAAAATTTATATATATAGCTTGTATTTTTTTTAATATTAATTATGGAAACACAATAATATATAGACAAATTATAAGTTTAATAATATTAAAAGAAAAAATAATATTTTAATGCCTTATACAATCCTACTAAAAGCTTGAAATAAAAGACATGTATTACATTTTTTTGTCTAGTGCTATGATTAAGATAGTCAAATACATATTTGTGTATTTGCAAAATCTGTTTGTATATTTTTCCAATTTTAATATGTAGTTATAATTTAGAAATTTTCAAAGCAAATCCACATTGTAACATCCTCAAATAAAAAAATAAACGTAACAGTATCGCGATATTTTTAACATACATGACAAACTACCCTCCCTCCTATATAGCATACCTGAACTTTTTTCTACAGGACCCCGACATGAATAGGTCCCCCCACTTGGTCCCATACCCCAAAGTGGACGACGCGATCAAGAAGGCCAATAGAGACACAGCATCAGAAACCGTTCGCACCTTACTGGTGTATGGCTACAACTTGGACCCACCTACTGGAGAACAACATGAAGGTAAATCATTGTTGAATTTAATTAGACGACCCGGTTGGCGCAGCGGTTCAGCAATGGTCTATTGCGTCGGAGGGTGTGGGTTCGATCCCCACAAGCAGAAAATTATGATGTGATGAACATTGTAATTTTCTACCTTCTGGGTGTGAATTTATCTATAGTATGTATGTATTTACAAAAAAAAGTATGTTTAAGTGTGTATATCAGTCATCTAGTTTCCATAATACAAGCTTTGCTTAGTTTGGGACTAGATGGCGTGCGTTGTGTTAAATGTCCAGGAATATTATATTAATTAAGACGTTGTTTTAGTGATTAACAATAGGGAAATTGATTTATTTCACTCGTTAATGTAATATACAATTATTTGGTACTCACAGTACAGTACATTGTACAGTATTTTTACCAGGCAACCGGGAAGTAAAATTATCTATAGAGGAAATATTTTTTTTTATTTTTTCTGTTGTAGATTTATCTTTAACCGCTTTTGGTGTAAAAAATTAAAATTTAAACTGTATTAAAATGTTTTCTTAGATTATAAATTATCAAACAATAATATGTTAGAAAATAGTAACTCTCCAAAGATACATAATATAAACTTATTTTATTAAATTAAGATTTAATAGAACACATGCAATTTTTATTATTTTTTTATTCTATATTGAAGTATAAATAAGTTGTAAAAATGATTTGGGCATTAAACAAATTATCGATTTTAAATAAGCACATAAAAAAGTTACGTAACTAAATATTATTACATTTTCAGCACTTCTAGCGGAAGCGTCGAAACAAAAACAAGCAGATTTCAGAACGTACAGAGCGGAGAAGAACTACGCAGTTAGCTCTGGGAAATGGTACTTTGAATTCGAAATACTTACCGCTGGACCTATGAGGGTGAGTTCATAATCATTTATTTTTCTATATTTATTCCTATTTCTTTAAAATGGTCTATGGACAGAGGTATTTTTAATTTGTCACAAAATATAGTATTTTCTTGTGTTTGTTTTAACGCGAGTAATTTCCATATCTAAAATAGACTTTGAAGGATTTTAAACGCAGTTTATTATACATTATTTTACATTATCATTAACCCGACGTTTTGAACACTTTACAGCGAGCGTGCTGACTGAGACAGTTACGCGTTTAAAATCCTTTAAAAAGTATTTTTTTTAATATTGTCACAAAATATTTTCTTTAAGTTTAGAATCAATTTGTATTGAATTTATAAAAAAGATGAAAAAAATAATGTGTACTTTTATAATAAATCATATGTCATCAATTTATTATACGAGATAATGTCTTCCTAGACAAAATTCTGAATCCTATTCCTTTAACGCAACTCTCTCGTCCAAAAAGTGTATTAATTTTAGTCTTTCATTTTGTATGTTTATACTATAATTGCTTGTGTATAGGTTGGTTGGGCCCACGCTGACATGCCTCCAGGCATGATGTTAGGACAAGACGAAAACTCATGGGCTTTCGACGGATACAATGTAAGTAACGTTAACTCAATTTGAGAACTAAATCCTAATAATAAGGTTTAGTTTTAAATGTAAAGTTATAGCGACTTTGTCGTATTAAGGCCTTATAAGATCATAATCAAAATGTAAATGAATAAATTGGTTAGGGGTGCACCAATCAAGAAATAAATGATAACGTAAATGTATATTTTTATTAAGTGAATTGTATATGTAAATGACTGAATTGTTATATAGGTACTGAAATAACCTGAAATAAACAATTATTATTATTATTATTATAATAAAGTTCAATTTTTATTGCAATGCTATACTCAGCGACTGCTTCATTGTTGTCTATCTTTTTCATTTTGTAGAGTAAGTAATATTCACATCTTTTTCCAAAGATTAAACTTATGGATGTATTAAATATAGCAAAGTAAAATGTCAATAAAGAATATATATAAAAGTGTAATAATATGGATGTCTCGATTATTCAGGACTTAAATGATATAAAATTAACTACATCATACAGTAAGCATAATATTTTCTATATATTACTATTTTCATTTTTTTAGAATGGAATTATAAAGGACTGACCAATAATTTAAATTTAATTAATGTACTTAATACAAAAATATGTATCCTAGTTTTCTAAATTTATAGTTATTTGTTTTTGTCAAATATCTTACAAACATTCTAGAACAATACAGATGTTCTACGTAACAATATATAATTGAAGGCTAGATTCAATAAAATTATTAGAAAAAGTGTATTAGGAATGACAAATCATAAAATTATAGCCATTTTATACAACAGTCTCTAAAATGGCACGGCGGAACGAGCGACACTTTCGGCCAACAGCTCAAAGTGGGCGATATTGTCGCCTGTTTCTTAGACGTTCCCGATCAGACTATTAGTGAGTTATCTGTGGCTCTGGTGGACTTTGTTGATGACTTTTCTGACTCTCTTTTTATCTCCTTCTCTTATTTTACCTCTTGCATTTTTTTACCTCCTTTTTCCATCACACTGGTGTTTTGTCTCCTCCTCTCGTTCTCCTTAGTTAGATGTACCTATTGTAGGAACATTAAGTAGAAAAAAATGTTTATACAACTCCTATTCGAACATTTAATCTCACTGGTGTTTTATGTCTCCCCCTCTCCTTCTCCTTGGTTAGACGTACAAATTGTAGGAACATTAAGTAGAGAAAAATTGTTTATTAAACTCCTATTCAAACATTTAAACAATAAAATATTTGCAAGACTTGGGCATGTGCGTCAAAAAACGAATTTGCCAATATGTCTGTCGTTTCATGAATTTTTAAGGAAAAATGGAACGAGAAAAACATTCCGAAAGACACCTCCCAAATATAGAACTAGCATTTGTATGGAACTTGTTTATCTCCTCCTGATAGGAAGGAAAAAATGTTTTTATTTTGTTTAAATAAACATATGAAATGTTCATCGCAATCGACGAAGTTCACCAAAGCACCATCTATTGGTGTAATAACGAAAACCTTAAAGTTGATTAACGAAATATCTTACAACTCCCTAAAGTATTTATTGTGTACCTTGTATATAGTTTAACCCTGTTTTCCTTCCAAGTGTGCCTCCTTTTCAATATATAGGGGTAAAATTAGGTAAGACTTCAAAAATAAAAGGTATATTTTTATATGCAATATTAATTTTGTTAAAGGCAGTTAGGGCTGACCATTTTTTACACACTGTATTACAATATAAGTGTGATGTATATAAATTCTGGGTGTATTTTGCAAAGAATATTTCTAATTTAAAGGAGGAAAAAGTGTATTCCGGTAGCATGGAGTCATTTGGGAAGCAATGGGCAGTCGGTGATGTTGTAGGCGTCTTCCTAGATCTCATAGACAAAACGATAAGTAAATAACTGGCAACATTTAGCTTGCTTCGCGTAGATGCGGCAGGGACATTTTTAATCTGTTACTTTTGTCTATGGCTTTTGCGACACGCTTCTTCTAGTTTAGACTCGTTTACACATAGCTTACACCGCATTTCCAAACATTCTCATAATTAAATGAACGGTTTCATAAATTTTCATCTTCAATTTTAATTCATTCATAACCTTAAAAAACCTTATAACCATTGACAATTTCTTTTAAATATAACTATTTCTTCAAAAATTCAGGGCTCTCTTCTACATTATAACTGAAATCGCTTTATAAAATGCCTCTGCTGCATACATAAGCTTTTAAATTAAGCTTGTAATAGGAGAGCTGACAAAGATGAGTAAGGCTAAAAATCAGTAGATTTGTTGTCAAAAAAACTAACGTATTTTTTTGGGTCTGACAAATAGAATACGTAGAGACTTATTGGCTTTAATAAACCATAGATTTTTTCCATAATACATTTAATTATGCTGATTTTTAGGCTTAGGTCAATATAAAACGGCTCTAGGCTATTAGAAATAGCAAGAAAAATCACTAGCTTAAAACGTAACACACCACTGCATTGCTTTGCTTTTATTACGGGCACATTATTAAAATGTCTGAACTACAAACGATAGGACAAAAAAGTCAAAGATACTATTGATACGAGAATCTTTTTAAAATATTGTTAACATATACCAAAATTTTACTAACGTTTATCCATTTCCAAAATATTAACCAAATAACTTTAATTTAAAAAAATGCTTCCTGCTTGGTTTTTACAGTTTTTTTGTTAAAATAGTTTGATAGTTGATTACTAAATACTAATACAAAGTTTAGTTATAAGCATTCGTAAGTACATAATATAGTGTAGTTAAAAATTTTGAATTGAAAACTATTGTAGTAATTTCATAGTTAGCCATCGATTACTCGGTTTTTCAAAAGTAATTTTATCTTAGCTCTTATTAGAATAATTGAATTAGATCGAGGATTAATTTAGTTTTAAAATGCTTTGGCATTTTTACTTTAATAAATTTAAATAATTTTGATTTAAAACACACTCGTAGGCTTTCAAAATATATCAAAACTAATAAGTATAAATGAATAGGTTTTTCACTAAATGGTGAATTATTGATGGATGCGTTGGGCGGAGAAACTACATTCGCTGATGTTCAAGGCGATAACTTTGTACCTGCTTGCACTCTTGGCGTTGGACAGAAGGCTAGGTAAGAAAACATATCACTTTTATTTTTTTAATATTTATAATGTTATAAATAATATATCATAAGCGAAGATGACCCACTTTATGAATATTTTTTATTATATCATATCGTAAGCAAAGATGACCCATTTTTATGAATTTTTTTTATTATATAAGTTTGTTTGAGAAAAAAAATATTTTTATTTCTTTTATTACTTCTATTATGTGATAAATTTTTCGTGAGGGTTCATATATACCAACGTAAATATTAAAAATCTGCATCTAACTAAATGAAGATAAAAATTCAGGGAGATTCCTTAAGTTTAAAATGGCAATAACATTTAATGTGCGTATATTGGTCACAATTATTTGATTTGAGTTACTATGTCTAGGTTTTAATAACACTTAATATTTCTGCAGGTTGTCATATGGCCAAGACGTGAACTCGCTCAAGTATTTCACAACTTGCGGTCTCCAAGAGGGATACGAACCTTTCTGTGTGTAAGTATTCATTTCAGTTTATGGACCCGCATCGAATATTAAAAGTTTTTTTTTGTTAGTTTCGATTATTTTCAACAATAGTGACGTGTAATACTGGTTTCAAAATACGAGTGATACATAACTTAAAAACCAGTCCCTTGGCATAAGTATATTGTAGTGTTCTGTTTTGTTTTAAGCTTCGTATCTATTGTTAAGACTTAAGGGCGTAATTAATGAAATGGATTTAATTCATGGTGATTATGTAACTTTTTGTTTATTTTTCAACTTACGATACTGAAAGTTTTCCACCGCTGCTGAAATAAAAAATTTTGTTTTTATTTTTCATAGTAACATGAAACGTGACGTCACCCACTGGTACACAAAGGATCAGCCGATCTTCGAGAACACAGACGAGATGATCGACACCAGGATCGATGTTACCAGGATACCTGCCGGATCTGGTAAGAAATTTATGGAACAAGGAAAAAATAGCTATGTTATGTATATTAATTTCATATAATCTTTCTTACTTTTCTTTACAAACTTTAGAATACACCTTTTAATAGACATTGGGTAATTAAAATTAAATAAAAATTTATACTTTGGCAAAATTTTTCATGGGGGATAGACTAGAAAAACTTTATCTTCATAATACTTTTGAACCATCGTAGATCTGATTTTTTTACACTTTTTCTGTTTTTTTATATAACTGTACTTTCAAGTGTATATAATATTTTCATTGTCTTTTTCAGATACACCACCGTGCTTGAAAATTTCGCATAACACCTTCGAAACCATGGAAAAGGCTAATTGGGAATTCTTGCGTCTGTCTCTGCCCGTCATTTGTCACGCTGAATTTATCGAGTAAGTATGGACAATAAATAAATATCTTTTATAAAAGATAAGATATTAATTAAGTTCTTAAGATAATGCTTATATGATAAAACAACAAACGTATTTCTATAAAATATTTATTTTTGTATAAGCTTTTGCTTAAGGCTTCATTCTCCTAGAATGTTTATAAATTAGAGCCTTTATGTTATTCTAATATAGAACCTATATTACTGTAAACTTTTATTCAAATCCGTTCAGTATTTTTTGAAAGAGTAAAAAATACCCTTACAAATTTTCTCATTGATTGATTGATTGATATATAGTTCTATCTATCTCATTGGCTTGGTGTAATTTTGGATAAAAAAAACACCTGAGATTACTGATATAAGGCAATGTTTTTAATACGAGTAAATGAGACCAATATTAAAATTATCTTTTTTTTTCAGCGAATCAGAAAAACAGCGTCGTTGGGTGGAAATCAAAGAGAGACAGCAGATGCTGATGAAGGAAGCCACTGAAGCCCAGATGCCCGCACACATCGACCAGATCATGAGGAGCGGGTTCACTATGAACGATATTAAAGGTATGTTTATTATATTTGTATAGAAAGTATTATTTTAGTCATGTTTATGCTGATGTCCAAAAATGTTATGATCGACTTTATGTTTGATTCCCACAAGTAGAAAATTGTTATGTGATGAACATTGTTATTTCTCTGTCTGGGTGTTAATTTATCTATGGTATGAATTTTATTTATTTATTTATTTATTATACTTTTTCTTACAAAAATCACAAGGACAACAATTTAGAACATTACATGTTAAAGTTTTGTACAGAAAGGCGGCCTTATTGCTTAGAAGCAATTTCTTCCAGGCAACCTGATGAATGTACATATGTATTTACAAAAAAGGTAGTTTAAGTATGTATCAGGTCTAGCTTCCATAGTACAAGCTTTGCTTAGTTTGGGACTAAATAGCGTAGTGTTAATTGTCCCTGAATATTTATTTCACTTGAGGAAGATATTATACACTTAAATATTTACAATAAATGTTATATCGTATTAATTCATTGGTTATAATATTTTATTCTACAATCTTGACTTATTTTGTACAGAATAAAGTTTTGTCATAGTATTTTTTTAAATTAAATACATGGTAACCGGATTTATAAACCAATATACAATGTAAATAATTATTTCTGTGCTATGTGACTAATGATATGGCATTGTTGGAAAATTGCAATAAAAATATTTATGAAATTCAAATATAAATATAATATTTATTCAAATTACAGTCTAAATGATTGATTAAAGTTTTTGTTATAAGGCTATTTATGGACAGTGTTTGTTTTACTGTGAATTTAAGATGGTTGTTTAATTTAAAAATTTAATATAATAATCGAAATAGTACAAAAAAGAATTATAGTATTTTTAAAATATATAAAAAAAAAATATAACGCTTCACATACACGCTACAAACACGTATTTGCAAGTTTTCCAAATGTCAAATTATCCCTTGCTTGCACGTGTACATTTGACCCTATATTGACCCCCCCTCCCCAAGGTCTGCACTACGACGAAAACCAGGAAGATGTGAAAGTCAAACGTCAGCCATCGAGACCGCCGAGAAAGGGATCTATTACTCGCAACGTGACGATACAGAATTACAATTTGCAACCAGGTTCAAAATGTCCACTAACGGTTATTTAGTCTAACACCCTTCTAACTGTGTGCTTATTATGATCTACAGAGGACTATAATTACGAGTCTTTGTAAATACAGCGCTTTGTAACTATAAGACATATGACAGTTTTGTTACCCTATCTAATAGCGCTTAATTCATATTTTTATAGGATGTGCATAATACTTAGATTTTTTGCTATTGTGTTTCTAGCCATTTTTTCCATTCTTTTTGATTTTAAACACGAAATCTCGATCAATATCGAAAATTGGCTTATTACCTAACTTATACTAATAACTTGTCTTTTTGAAAAATGTTCTGTAAAACATGTTCTATCTTGACAATGTATAAACTAAATTTTTATATTGCTTTAAATGTTTGTAAATAATATAGCTATACCCATTAACCCAAACATCATACTTAACATACTTACAACATCACATCACACGTTCATAATAAGGTTTTAAAGATGTAATATTTAAAATACAGGTGAGGATAAGAGAATATATTATAGTATGGCGACTGTTGCTCATGTCCTCATTTCTAACCTTTTGTTACTGAACGTATCAGATGGAGTATAAATAGAAATCGATGTATCAACCAGGAATTTCTAGGTCATGAAAGTTATTTAGTGTAGACTGTAGACAATTGAATTTTCATTATAAGCAAAAATCTAGTTTGTAAGTAAAGTAAATTTTTTACATTATTGTATTTGAATTAAAGGTCAAAATGGCATGCACCGTTCTACAAGCGAAGCTGAAATGGCGAAATATGAATTAGGTGTTCAGAACGTACAAGAAGATAAGAAGGATAAACGTGGACGCTCGCCATTCAAGTGAGTTTTTAATCTTTGGTGTGCTCCAAGGACCTTAGACCACTGTTGTTCCTTATTTACATCAATGACTTTAATAATTTCTTAATATTATTTTCAGATTCTTCAGAAGCAAACGTGGTGAGAGTGGAGATAGAGGCAAGTCTAGAAAATCAAAAACTCCTGATCCTCTCTCAGAAACTGATGTTTCACCAGACAGAGGACTGGCTAGACGACCTAACCCGCAAATCCGCATCTCTCAGGTAATTTGAGAATAAAAGAAATAGGGTCTCTTTTGTGATAAAACTTTTTTTTTGTTTTTCTAGAATAGAAAAGCATTTTGTTTAAGTTAAATTGTTTGATATAGAAAATAGTTTTGTTTGCAGCCCTTTGATTTATTTTTATATCATTATGATTTGATAGAAGTTTGATTTTATGCCATTTTCATATTTTATTTAAAACAATTTATTTCATTGACATTAACGTGTTTTAGATAACAGAGTAAATAAAAAATATTACCAATACGTTATATCAAATCGAGCACATTTTAAATCGAACAGCTATTTGTACTAGTCACCTTTCCCCTGTATATAAAATTATCATTGAATTAGATTTGTACACTGATATAGTTTTTGTTCCCCCACATTTACGCATTTTAATAGTCTGGTGTTATTCCCAAGGCGAATCAGAGATATAACACGCAGGGTAGAAGTAGTGGGATGAACATGTACAGCAGTCAGGGTGGTTTGAACGTAAGTTGTCTGTCACCTGTACCATCATCATCCTTCTATCCATGCCATTGTAGTTTTGATGTCGTCTCTTTCTAGCTTTGTCTACGTTTCAATTCTCTTTTGTGAAATAGATGTGATGACTCTTATATAATGATGAATCTTATATAAATATTATATGTATTTTTCTAAGTATGTTATATGTTTATTTTGACAAAACTTATTTTCAACCTGTTTATAGCTGTACAAATCTATTTGTGTACATTTGAAGTATTGTTTATCGAAAGTACTAATCTAGAAACTACTACGGATTTTTCGAGGTGGCTTAAGGATTTTTTGCAACTAAAATTATACTCAACATTTTAAAATTATATGTCGACATATTAATATCCGCAGAGCCTTTGACTTATCTGAAAGTGAACGAAAGAACTACAGTTAGAAGCTCAGTCTCTTCAAAAACAGTAGCCTTCTTGCAGACATCTTTTCTGGAGGAATTAATCGCCTAAATAAATTTTTTGCTGTGCCATACAAAAGTATCAAAAATTTATGGTATTTTTATTTTCCTTAGACCAACCTTACGGTAGCCACACCCACTCAAGAACGCAAACAAATGACCACAACTACCCTCGCCGCGTCTACCACCGAGACTGTCGGCAATGAAATATTCGACGCAGAGTGCTTGAAACTCATCAATGAATACTTCTATGGTGTTAGGTAAGTAAAGAGTTCGTATTTAAATATTTAAAATTTAGAAGCTCAATAGGTCTGTTAATATAAATACATTAAAGGAAATAAGAAAACTTATGTAATTTATGGAAATAAGATTTTTTATGCAATTTCAAACCCATCAAGTTATAATTGAATTCGAGAAAAGAGGTGATTTTTTTATGCTTTGTAAAAATATAAGTTTAAAAAACAAATTATAATGAATTTACCATAATATCATACCACACGTTATCATATCCAAGGAGTTATATTTTTTATAAAGCAATAAAGAAATTATATAAAATATTTAATTAATAATTATAAGTTAAAAACAATTAATTTCCAGAATTTTCCCCGGTCAAGATCCTACACACGTCTACATTGGGTGGGTGACGACTCAATACCACTTACACTCAAAGGACTTCAACCAGAACAAAGTCACCAAGTCCTCCGTTATTATAACTGATGATTATGATAGAGTTATTGAAAGGTAAGTCAATTTAATTAATCAGATATTAAAGTCATTAATATATTTTACAGACAGAATTACAAAGATACAGATTCATATATTTTTTAGTAAAAACTATTAATTTCTGAATTTTATCTATCTAATCTTATATTAATCTTATTTCTGACTTTCTTCATGCCAGGGTTTGTTTAATAGGTCTTATTGTTTTCCATACTAGATTTATAGATTTCGTTATTATCGTTATGTATGAGCTATATTACAGTAAAGTTTTATGTAAATCCATCCAGTAGATTAACCATGAAAGAGTAACAAACATACATTCTTCATCACAAACTAACGAATCTATAATATTACTAGAAAGTACAAAGTAGCACTATTCATGTTATTTTTGCCAAATCAACTTATATTAAAAAGAAAAATACTTCTGCAAATTCGTTAACAAATCAGTATTCCTTGCGGGTAGTTACAAATTTCATGCTTTTCAGTGTAAACCGCCAATCCTGCTACATGGTTCGCGCAGACGAACTCTACAATGAAGTGATGGCGGAAGCCACAGCCAAAGGCGCTTCTCAAGGGATGTTCATCGGATGTTCTGTGGACACTTCCACTGGAACTGTCGCCTTTACCTGTGAAGGGAAGGAAACCAGCTTTAAGTTTAAGGTTTGTGTTCTTAATTTTGGTTTTCAAATTGATAGAAAGAGCACAAGGATTTAGCGAAATATTCCTACTTCTTCAAGGCATGTTCATTGTATGTTCTGTGGACACTTCCACTGGAACTGTCGCCTTCACCTGTGAAGGAAAGGAAACCAGCTTTAAGTTTAAGGTTTGTTTTCTTAGTTATGGGAAACATTTTGGTTTATAAAACTGTAGTAAGGGCATTAACGTTTAGCAAAAATTCAAGTCGTTTCAAGGCACGTTCATTGTTTGTTCTGAGGAAATTTCTACGGTAACTGTCGTCTTTACTTGCGAAGGGAGTTTAAAGTTTGTGTAAGTTTTGCTCATAGAAAGAGCATAAGGATGTAGCAAAATATTCAAAGTTCTTCAAGGCATGTTCACTGTATATTTTATGGTCACTTTCACGGTAACTGCCGCCTTTGTGAAGGGTTTGGAAGACTAGCATTGATTTCAAGATTTGTGTTCTAAGTTCTGACTTAAAATTTGATTTGTAAAGCTTTGGTAGCAAGAGCATTACTTTCATTAAATATTTAAGCCTGGACTAGTTACTTTTATACAACTTCGAGCAAGTTCATTATGGGTTGATATTCGGTTTGTGTATTCTGTTCTTAAACGAGAAAATATTTTTCTTTGTTTAATATTGATGCAATAAAACCATTTTTTTAATTACAGATGGAACCAGAAACAAAACTCTTCCCTGCGATCTTCGTAGAAGCGACTTCAAAGGAGATCCTGCAAATAGAACTGGGCAGATCGTCTACCAGTTTGCCTTTGAGTGCCGCCGTGTTACCGACCAGTGACAAACACGTGATACCACAGTTCCCGCCCAGGCTCAAAGTGCAGTGTTTGAAGCCACATCAGTGGGCTAGGGTAAGTTTTTTTTAATAATTAGCTATAAAACTCTTTTCTGACATATTTTTAGGGGTAGCTTCAAAAAATTCTGTGAATAGAAAAAGGCGCGTCAGATATTTTGAGAAATGTTGTTTCTTAATATTATCACTTCTCATCATTTTGATAAAATTTATAGGCAAATAGGTCTAAATGATCCTTCACCAGTCAATGGGCTAGTTAGTAAGTATTAGTTGTTAAAGTGCAGTGTTTTAAGCCTCAATAGTGGAATACAGTTTTTAATATAGATAGTATAAATAGAATTCTTCATATTTATATAGCAAAAGAAGAAAAGGGCCCAGAATAAACCCTTGTGATATTCTTTGTCTACTCTTACTAGGTTTGTAATACTCAAGTGTAACTTAGCATTCTGTACAAAATTAAAAATATGTTTTTTTGGTTTAGAGATAAAGTAAATTAAGATTAATCAATATTTTTATTAAGCCTTTCAATAAATTAATACTTTATAATTATTAGGTACCGAATCAATCGCTTCAAGTACATGCCCTCAAACTGTCTGACATTCGCGGCTGGTCCATGCTTTGTGAAGATGCAGTCTCTATGTTGGCCTTGCACATTCCAGGTATGCCATTAACTTACAATATTTAACACGGTTTACTTTATATAAAACATTGGTTTTAACTTTATTTCTTTCATATAACTTACTGTTTTGAAGGGTTCAATAATGTATATTGTATAACTGTAATTGATTTAATTAAAAATTTTTGCTGATCGTTTTTTTACTCGTCAATTTATCACATTAAATTAATACTATAATATAGATAAATTTATAATTAAACAAAATCGATTCCGTAAAATGAGTAAAAATTGAAATAAACATTTACATGAAATAAGCACTTGTTTTATTTCAGAGGAGGATCGTTGTATAGATATTCTAGAGTTGATAGAAATGGATAAACTTCTCAGCTTCCATTCGCACACTCTTACTTTGTACGCAGCACTCTGCTATCAAAGTAATTACAGGTAAGACTTTTGATAACCTTTATATAAGCGATACATTTATTTTTATTTTTTGTGTCACTCAAAAAATAGTTGTATTTGAGTTGATTGATAACATAGTGTAAAAACACATTAGCTATTTAGCAGTTGAGTTGTTACTATATAGACACAATTATCTGAATGAACAACTATGTATTACATTTTTAGCAAATAGGAGAGATATTATACACAGTGTGATTTTTTGCTCTTTAATATAAACCTGATATCTATCACTTCCTCATGGAATGTGTACGGACTGCATCTATAAGTCAAGAGTTGTATACTAAATTTTATTTGAATCAGCCCGATGTGGGTATATTTCAGGCTATTTTATCAGCTCCTAACACAGATGCTGCTAAGATGGTCCACATGTCTACACGACTGGTTATATGTTTATATTCTAAGTGTGTATACTATGGGACTGACAAAGTCACTTATGACTAGTCCCTAAATAAAATAGAAAAAAATACAAATAAACCAAACTACAAATAAAAAAAATAATAATTTTGTCTTAAATTACAGAGCTGCACACGCATTATGTCAACACGTAGACCAAAAACAACTGTTATACGCGATCCAATCTCAGTATATGTCTGGTCCGTTACGTCAGGGCTTCTATGATCTTCTCATAGCTTTACATTTGGAATCCCACGCTACTACTATGTAAGTAACTACTTATACATTTAACGGTATAGTACGGTACTGTGTGAACCAACTTTCTAGTTCTTATTTATGTAATTGTATAGTACATTAAAGAGTGAAGTAGATAATAAATATAGTTTGAAAGGTAATTGAAGGGGGCAGAAAAAAATCAAAGAAAAGTAGATTATAATTTATTGATGTTCAATATATTTGTATCTATGACTTACAAATTCCTAGATTTTGTTAATTTTGAAAACAGTAATATTATGTATATAAAGCATAAAATAAGTGCTTTGCATACATTAGACCGTATGCTAGCGTGCCTTAAAAATGTTTATCAGTTCGATTATTGTCTCATGAAATTCCTTACATTTTTAAATGTACAGTAAAAGCTTCAAAGTGTATATTTTAATATGTAACCTTTTTTCTATAATTTGTCTTTATCTTCCAGGGAGGCTTGTAAGAACGAATTCGTAATACCTTTAGGTCCAGAATTGAAGTGTTTATATGAAGATCCAGAAATGTGCCATAGTTTGCGTTCGCTACAGACTGAGAGTGTAAGACCACAAATGAATATGACCAATATTGCGTAAGTATTTCATTATTGCGTTATTTAAAAAGTTTTTGAAAAATTTTCTTTTGAAAATTTTCTTTGAGTGTAGGGAAAAAAGATATTTTTAATAGGGGTTTTTGATCATTAACTAATAATAATGACAAACTCGTACATATCTTAAAAGTGTTTTGGTGAATGTAATGATTTATTTTGGTAGCGTATACAAGGTTTTGTAAATCAATGTCACTTCTTGTGTTGTGTTGTCTTTTCTATAATTGTTTAAGGATTATATAACACATACGACCCGTTTGGCGCAGCGGTTCAGCAATGGTTTGTTGCGTCGGTGGGTGTGGGTTCGATCCCCACGAGCAGAAAATTATGATGTGATGAACATTATAATTTTCTACTGTCTGGGTGTTCATTATCTATAGTATGTATGTATTTACAAAAAAAAAGTATGTTTAAGTATGTCTATCAGTTATCTAGTTTCCATAGTACAAGCTTTGCTTAGTTTGGGACTAGATGGCGTTGTGTTAAATGTCCAGGAATATTTATTTATTTTATTTATTTACATGATAAAATAAAAAAAATTGTAAGGTCACCTGAAATTTTCTTGTGTAAATACGGTCGTATTTATTCTAGATTCGGTACAGTTAACATTTTAAACTCGCCGTTATTTTCTACATTAATATCTTTTATAAAGCAAATAAATAAAACTATTATAAAGTTATATCCATGTTAATACATAAAACTAAATCCATTTCCCATTTCAGTGAGAACATATCAGACATAAGCAATCTTTACTCTCCATACTTCCCGCTAGAAGTAGTGAGGTCCTTCGTGATGCAGGCGTTGGCTGAAGCTGTGGAGACTAACCAGGTAAGTGACTTACGTGCTTACCAACGCAGCGTTATACTATTATTTTTATCATTTAAGTTATTAAGTTAATTAGTAACTTCGTAAATCATACAAGTTATAAGGAAGGATTTTTGGCGAAAACAAACATTTATTTATTTAAGACGGTTTTACTATATAAAAAATATATTTCTAGGTAAAGGTAATTGCATTCAATATTGGTCTATCAGCATATGTTATCAAAACCTGCCCAGTGGTTTTGACGTGATTAACGCACATACAAACAGACGAACAGAAAGCGTCAGATTCTAACCATGGTTTTGGCTGTCGAAAAATGCTCTATTTATAAATACACTAACTTCTTTTCAGGTGCACAATCGTGATCCAGTTGGAGGTAGCAACGAAAATCTATTCTTGTAAGTACAAATTGTTTATTTAATTTATTTGAATTTGTACAACAAAATATCAATGGTACTGGTAATAAACCTAACATACCCATACAAACCATACAAATTAACCAGAATTTGTGGAGTTCTATGTAGATTTTTTTTTAATTTAAATTTTTGTAATGCCTAATAATTATACTATAGGTAATAATGACATTGTATAAAAAATTATCGATTTGAAAATTAAATCTAAAATGATCGTTTATCAGGCCACTTATAAAATTGGTGGACCGCCTTCTGCTGGTCGGTATGATGCGTGATGAAGACGTGGAGAAGCTACTCATCATGATCAACCCTGAGACCTGGGATCCCACCTTCGATAAAGGTACTTTGATATTTTTTTGATAATAAACCGTATTGTAATTGAAATAAGGTCCAAAATTACTTCAGTCTTTTGTATAATTTTTTTCTTGTTTTTCCACACTCTACTTTCTTTCAAATTCAAATTCACATTGTTTATGTTTCCCAATTAGCTTTTTAAAAGCATAATATAGTGGAATTGAAAGTATAAAAATGTGTTTGTCTTTATATCAAAGTTTTTTAAAAGCATTATACACTTTTTCATTTGTGGACTTAGGAAATTAAAGTAATTATTCATGTTATCTTCCTTATATTGTGTTTTTTACATACATTTTTTCTATTGTCATTTATTCAATTGTCTACAATTTAATAAAACCCGCGAGATTTATAACCCACTCTCCGATCTTCGTAAATCAATATTGACATTCAAGTATGTTTAGTTGGAATAGATTTTTTTTAGTATAGAAAATACAATATTCTAGTACATTATTTTGTAACTTTCCTAAATATCATAATAAATGTAAATTTTTTTTCAGTTAATTTTTTTTTTATACTTAAACGGGTCGTAACTTTATTTTCAGAGGGTAAAGACGAGCATAGAAAAGGTCTCCTGCACATGAAAATGGCGGAAGGTGCCAAGCTTCAAATGTGTTATCTGCTACAACACTTGAACGACATACAGCTGAGGCATCGCGTGGAATCCATTATTGCGTTTGCGCATGATTTCGTGGGCGATTTACAGTCGGATCAGCTGAGGTGATAATAATTATTTATTTTTAACTATTATATTGTAATATCATGTATACCTGAAATAAACGTTTATTATTATTAATGAAATATCTTTTCGTCCGTATTACACCTTCATTATAAATCTTCAGAAATATAAATATAAGACTAATAGATCTTAATTAATATTCGACGTTTTTATCAGTTGTCGGTTAAAAGTTTTTAATGCAGTATTCTGCAGGAATTTTCAGTTAAATATAGATTGTATTATTATACAATCTATATTTAACTGAAAATTCCAGGCGCGGATCTCATCATATTTTTTGCATTCAATTGTTACTTATAAAATGAGTCTTAGTTACTATAAAACATGTTTTTATAATAATAATATAATTCATTTATTCAAGTACTAGCTTTCCGCCCGCGGCTTCGCACGCGTGGGCTACTAATTTGTGTATTTTGTAGAGGCGCGCAACAAAAGTCTAAATTAATTACGGTCGCATGACCGCTGATATTACGCATGT
>LQNK01000010.1:538746-565752 GCA_001586405.1 Phoebis sennae
CGCAGTCCGACGCGCCCGCTGCGTCACCGCCGACACCTGAAGACAAGGAGAAGGTATTTCCAAGTTCCATTCAAAAATAATTAATTAAATATCGGACAAGCGGAAAATTGGGCGAAGAAAAACATCCTGGTACAGAAATATCCTTGAATGGACGGTTGTTAAGTCTGCCTTGGACAAAGAACGATGTGAAGAGCTGACTGCCAACTTTTATCGATTGGAGAGGCACTACACAACGACGATTCATAATTTACTGTATATCTTCTTAGTTTATACCGTGCACTTTATTCCATAGATAACTATATTAGGAATGAATTTTGGCAATCAGAATTTGTAAATGTTATCTTAATTAGACGATGTTGTTTGTTCCAGGAATATTTCATTTTTATTTAAAAAGTGTCGCATTACTTTGATGAAAATAAGTGGGTTTTAATACATATAAGAAATAGGTTCGACCAAGTCATAATATGCCTTTTCTATAGAATTGTACAAATTGCATATTTATTTATCTAGTCTATTTTATAATCTACACAATTATCCCCCACTTCTAGGATACTTCTCACATTATATATAGCCTTGGCTCATCAGGGATAATATAACATTGATACGGTAAAATAGTTTGTAAAATCGGTCTAGTAGTTTCGGATCCTACTCAATTCAAACAAACGAACAAAAACTTAAATCTTAAAATATTAGTCTAGACTAGAAATCAGAACTATGCACTTTATTGTTTGTTGTATTTTATAATAATTTTAACCCTACTATCGAGACAATATCATATACTATTTATTTTTTCCAGGACACCTCGCACGAGATGGTGGTGGCTTGTTGCCGTTTCCTCTGCTACTTCTGCCGCACGGGCCGCCAGAACCAGAAGGCCATGTTCGACCACTTCGACTTCCTGCTGGAGAACTCCAACATCCTGCTGTCCAGGCCTTCGCTGAGGGGATCCACGCCGCTGGACGTGGCCTACTCCAGTTTGATGGAGAATACTGAGTTGGCGTTGGCTTTGAGGTCAGTAACACTTATACTAAGATATAACACTTTTTAAGTACAATTATTATTCAATATATTTTAATTTTGCTTATATTACACCTAGAGCACCTATTATTAAATCTATTTGAGATTTGTTGATGGCTGTCAATATTTTGTTTAAGATTTTGGTAAATTTGAATGAATATCTAATTTAAACATCTGTTGTAATTTCTTGAAAATATTTAATGTAGGGCGATAAATGAATAAATTTCTATAATCGATCTCCAATCAATAGATCGAATCAGATAATGTTATGAATTAACAAATTGATCTCCTTGATAAACACCGAAAAATATATTAAGATAAGTGAAGTTGACTATTCACGAATAATTCTCTCAAAATTCTCACCACATTTTGCACTAAACTACAAAATTCCACCATATTTGACTAGCTAATACACTTCTATAAATAATAGAATAATATTAATTTCAGAGAGCACTACCTAGAGAAGATAGCAGTGTATCTCTCTCGTTGTGGTCTGCAAAGCAACTCGGAATTGGTTGAAAAAGGCTATCCCGATTTAGGATGGGATCCAGTGGAAGGCGAGAGATATCTAGATTTCCTGAGGTTCTGCGTTTGGGTGAGTTTTAATATGCTCAGAAGTGTAACATGTAGTAAGATTAAATAATAATCATAGTTACTATTTAGGGACATTTAGCTCTATGCCACCTAGTTCTAAACTAAATAAAGCTTGTACTATGGAAACTAGATAAATAATAGACATACTTAAACATACTTTTTTTTGTAAATGCGTACAGACTATAGATAATTTGACACCCAGACAGTAGAAAATTACAATGTTCATCACATCATAATTTTCTACTCGTGGTGATCGAACCCACACCCTCCGTTATTTAGTCTGTAAGTTAAATTCATGTAATTTCCTAATTATTAAGTCTATAAGACTAGAAGTTTCTAAAACTACCAATGCAACTGTTATAGGTAAACGGTGAAAGCGTAGAAGAGAACGCCAATCTGGTCATCCGTCTTCTCATCAGAAGACCTGAGTGCTTAGGTCCAGCTCTCAGAGGAGAGGGAGAAGGTCTGCTGAAAGCTATCGTAGATGCCAATAAGATGAGTGAAAGGATCGCTGATAGAAGGAAGCTGAGGGATTTGGAGCAGGAGGGAGATATTAGTGTAAGTACATATTTTTTACTATAAAAATAGTGCTTTTTATCATGCAGGCATGCAGTTCACCTGATGTTTAGTGACTGACCGCTGCCCATGAACATATGCAACATAAAAGTGTTGCAGATGCCGCCCGGCTTAAAAGAAGGGAAGGGGATAACGAGAGGAGGGATGTGAGAGGAATACAGGCCTTCGGGCACCCTCTCACCATACTGCACAGAGTGCAATACTGCTTCACGCCGGTCTTCTGTTGGTGGGTGGTAATTTCACCGGTGCGAGCTTGGCCCAATCATGCAATGCTCGGCTCCCACTCTTTTATTGCAGAAGATGTTATGTAGCAGAATTACCCTCTATCGCCTCTTATGACGCCCACGGGTAGACATGGGGTGGCGACACATGTATTCGAACCCGTCGCCACACAGATTTAACACTTGTTTTTATTAATAATTTGAGGACTCTACGTGGTAAATATTTAAGCACTCTTCACTTGCACACTCGCTAGTTGCCCATCTAGTACCAAATAGTTTTTAAAGCTTACAAATACAATAAAACTAATTACAGTTCAGCCACCCGCTCCCCGAATCAGACGAAGATGAAGATTACATAGACACTGGCGCGGCCATTTTGAACTTCTACTGTACTCTCGTAGACTTGTTGGGACGATGTGCTCCTGATGCCGCTGTTATTGCACTGGTGAGTCTATTTGCTTTATCCAAGGAGTAGGTCGTTTACAAAATAAATAAAAAATATTTTAAGTGACCGGGGAAGATAAATGAAAAACAGCATAAAGAATCGGTTCAGAATAAAGTTGGCTAAAATACCTCTCTTTTCACATTATTATCTCTTTTATCATATTCGTCTTGTTTATGATGTCATTCGTTACTTCATTTTAATATTTAAGGAGTCTAATACTGTAATGTACATTACAAATTGAAACTATGATTACTAGGTAAAGTTATTTAAGCATAGAACAATTTTTAAATATGTAGGTACTTGCAAAAATTACATAGTAATTTAATACTATGTAACATTGCTACTTAAAAGTCCTGTCCTAATATGTAACCTGTGATTTAATATTTATAGATTTTTTTATTCGCAATACATTATCAATCTTAAATATTTCAGGGCAAAAACGAGTCCCTTCGAGCACGTGCTATCCTAAGATCTCTGGTGCCGTTGGAAGACTTACAAGGAGTGTTGAGTTTGAGATTCACTTTGAACAATCCTGCAGCTGGTGAAGAGAGACCTAAGTCTGGTAAGTTCCTAAGTCTGTACTCAAAGTAGTTAATACTACAATATATTTATTTTGCCCATCATTGACTACAATTATTGATATTTGGACCCTAATTAATTGTATTTAGGTTAATTTTAAATTAACAATTTAAAGATATACAGTAAAACTTCTTCGTAATAATATTTCTGTAATATTACTTGGATACTATTTAAAATTTCGTGCATATTATTTTTTTGGTGCCACTATTAATCAATTATGTACGGTTTATACAAAATGTGTTTTAATGTTACAAAGTAGGTTTCTCATTTTTGAATTTTGCTCTTTTCTCGGTTCAGTATAATCATAAATTCGCCTATCTATCAAAATGTTTTTTTTTAGCTGTCAGTCGGTAATTTCCTACAACGAAATTATTATTCAATTAACAATTTCGTTGTAGGAAATTATTTAATTAACAATTGTATTAATATCTAAGAGCTAAAATGTGATTGAACATTAATTAAAATTGTAATTTCTCTTCCAGACATGCCATCAGGTCTCATCCCTGGTCACAAGCAAAGCGTGGGTCTGTTCTTAGAGCGAGTGTACGGTATCGAAACACAAGAACTCTTCTATCGCTTGCTAGAAGAAGCCTTTTTGCCCGATTTGAGGGCCGCTACTATGTTGGATAGGGTGAGTTATTTTTAAATGAATTTTAAAAAAAGGAGGAGGTTCTCAATTCCCCCCTATTTCACCGTGTGGTCCCATAGAAAATTAGTGGAAGATATTCCAGGGAACTCCTCGAAAATCAACAGAATGAGCTCTGCGGACAAGGTTTAATAGTGTACATATATACCCATTAAACTCTAACTCTGAGACTGAATTGTGACTATTATTGGACCTAAGAAGAAACAAGGACCTAAGACCAAACAAGAAAAAATACTATTAAAGAAAAATATGTGTTATAAGATACCTAAATAGTCTACTACTATTAGGGTAAACTTATTTAAAAGTACGTTTCATTCATTAAATACAAGTACATTAATTTTAAACAACTTTAGAAGTGGGATGTTTAAGTGATAAATTTGACTTTTTGAATTGATTAAATAGTCAAATAAATTTGACGTTACTGCATGTAGTATAAAACTCAGCTTTCTTACCTTATAGTATTTAAAAACTGTAGTACTTTAATACAACTTTGAGGTTGATGAAGATTTCTTATTGAGTAAAGTTAAGTCAAGTATCCCAAATTTATCTCCAATATTATGATTTTTATACTAGAATATATTTTCTTTTGCAGAACGACGGCTGCGAATCAGACATGGCGCTCTCAATGAACAGATACATCGGCAACTCAATCTTACCGTTATTGATCAAGCACGCCAACTTCTACAACGAAGCCGAGAATTACGCCAGCTTGTTGGATGCTACTCTGCATACTGTGTATAGGTTAGTTATTTTTACCTAACCTATAAGCTAATAGATTATTTAAGAACACCATTTGATATATCTTTCCTGTGTGTTGCCAATTTTTAGATACTTTACATACTTTGAATGGACTAGTCCAGGGGTTGCCTAACTTTTTCAATCCGCGACGCAATTACGTAGATAAATATGTTTAGATGCCCTAGTGTCAGCGGGGGGTGAGATATCTAGTTTCAATAGGATTGACGGGACGGGATAATTGGGACGAATCAATGGGAATACTTCCTGCGACGCACAGTTGAAAAACCCCTGAGCTAATAGATTATTTAAGAACACCAATTTATATCTCTTCCCTATGTGTTGCCAATTTTTAGACACTATTCTACATACTTTGAATGGACTAGTCATAATAATTTTTGTGACGGTTTAGATTTTCTATTTATTTTTGTTACATTAATTACTTTTAAGCGCGTTAAGTTTTATAACGAATACAATTATTAAAAATGGCATAATTATGTGTACTTTAACAAATACTCCTGTCAAAAAAGCAGAGCATGCGGTTCACCTGATGTTAAGTGACTTAACTTTATCATTTGCAGGTTGTCCAAGAACCGCATGCTAACCAAGGGCCAACGTGAAGCAGTATCAGACTTCTTGGTGGCCCTCACAGCCGCGATGCAGCCTTCCATGTTACTGAAGTTACTGCGCAAACTCACCGTGGATGTATCGAGACTATCTGAATACACTACTGTGGCTTTGAGGGTCAGTAATTTGTTGTAAGGTTGCTGTATTTATCTTATATTGTATTCAATTTTGTATTAAGTACACTGGTGGTGGTGGTAAAATAAAGTGTTCATTCATACATTCATTCATTCATTCATAGACCTAATTTTGCAGGTTATATCTGTGAGTTATCAGTTGCTCTTACACCTGCCAAACTTATGTTTTAAACATATTAATTACTTTGGGCATGTGTCGCATTGCTTTAACTGTTACTAAAAAAAAAGAAACAAAAAAATATTTAGATAAACACAATTTTTTTTGTTCTGTTTTTTTATAGGATTTTAGTAGTAAAACGTTGGGCTTGTTGTCTTGTATTTAATTTCTATTCTTTCACCTAAATTATTTCACTAGGTAATAATATAATCGGATATGAGTTATCATTTCATAAATTATCGACAAAAAATATCATTTCAGCTTTTAACCCTTCACTATGAGCGATGTGTCTGATATTACGGCAGCACAAAGAGAGGAGATTGACCATAATTATCTTCTCCAATATATTTATTTTCTTATCGAGAGACTTGTGAATTTTACTTGCAAGCTAAACTACTATCCTCCCATTTATAACGATTTTTGTAATGATTTTTTTTTGACGCAATACGTACCTTACTATTTCTGTAGCTGAGAATTGTGCTAGGTGTATCGTTATTGTTAAGTTTAAATATTTGATTTCTCATACTATTTTTATAGGTATATTTAAAAAAAGACATTTGATATATATAAACTTAAAAAATATGTTTTTAGCTCTTGACTTTGCACTACGAGCGTTGTGCCAAATACTACGGCAGCACAAGTGGCCAGGGTGCTTACGGTTCCTCTTCTGATGAAGAGAAGAGACTGACCATGATGCTGTTCTCCAACATCTTCGATTCCCTCAGCAAGATGGACTATGAGCCTGAACTGTTTGGGAAGGCGCTGCCGTGCTTGATTGCTATTGGTCAGTATATTGGGAATTATTCTGTTATAAAATGATTATGTAATACTACTAGCTAACCCGGAGGACTTCATACCGCCATCTTTGAACGTTACGTAATTGACAGAAACGTACTATTTATATGGAAAAATATAATTTGTTTTTCCATAGAAATAATTTTCTACTAAAATTGTTTTTTCTATTTATAAAGAAGATATCAGCTCAAGTTTTATTTATATTGTTTATATTTAAAAATCTGAGCTGAGGTTAATTTAATGTGAAGTTTTTATTTAAGTGAAGAATTTTAATAAAACAACATAAATTAATATTAATAGATATTTACTCCAAGATACGCATAAGTTTAATCGGCTAATATTACGTTTGCTTCAAATTTAAACCTACCTTTATCCGAATAAATAATTAGATATGTATAATATTATTTAATTTCTGTAGATTTATTGCGATTAATTTAGCGATATTTAGAACGTTTCCGTCAACATCATCGTTTTATAACGTTGTTGTTAATTTAAAAGAAATTTTACAATACACGTGTATTGAAACTTATTATTTTCTTTCAGGTTGTGCTCTGCCGCCCGACTACTCTTTATCAAAGAACTATGATGACGAATTCTACGGCAAGGACTCGGGTCCAGGTAAACCATTTTAAATCTCGAACTTTACTAGGATAAAAATTGACACTTTGTAATTATCAATAAAATTACCTTAATATCTAATGGTTATTACTTATTAGCAATACCTAGTATAGTATTAAATTATCTGTGGCAATACTAATTTTATGCAATTTTTTGTATCGAAGTTTGGGTTTTTGATACGGTTATACTCGATAGACTGTATAATAATGCATTTTATAATATTTTTATAGAATTGAAACTATTTTTTACATAAATAAATGTCAAGTCTATAAATACATGTGGAAATAGTGTAAAAAATAGTTTCAATTCTATAGAAATATTACTTGATACGGTTGTTGAATTAATTAAACAATCCGTAAACAGGTGCAGACAATCCTCAATACGACCCTCAGCCAATCAACACGTCGTCGGTGGCTCTCAACAACGATCTCAACACCATCGTGCAGAAGTTCTCTGAGCATTACCACGACGCTTGGGCTTCTAGGTGAGAACTATATATTTAATTATAGTATTTAATATTCAAGGCACACAACCTTAAAATGGATAGGTATAGAAGTCTCGTGTATGTATTTCACATTTCATCAACCACACGGACAAAGGCGTCACAAACGAATGACACACACAAATGATTTATTTATTCTTTAGGAAACATAGTGGCTTACAGCCATGCGAAAGCGCCACTATGCTATGCACTTATAAAAAACAAAAAGCAATATACACTATCATATATGATATATATTATATACATATGATATTATATAGAATTTTAATTAGTATAGTATATTATAAGTATAGTATATTAATTATATTTGATATTTGCATCCAGACTGTTTAGTCTGCAAACGTCATCCGTTATCCACAATATCTCATACATTCGTCCTTTTTCCACACCTTTTAATTCTAACACATTTAAAAAATAATAATTCTTAAGTCTTATTGACTCTTAATTTTACTACAGGTTTACATTTATAACTTATTCTTTCAAAATTATATCGACATCTCTTTCTGGGCAGCTTGTCCTCTCCTAAAGGTTGTCGGGCAGAAATCTATAAGACCGCCTTTTGTGTGTTATGTATGATTTTTTTAGTTTTTAAGCTTTGTGTAAAAGTTTTAACTTTTAACACACAATAAAGAGTTCATTCATTCATTCAACAGAAGACTTGATAATTACGTGCTTAATACCAATTTACATTTTGTTACAATATTTTGCATGACCGACCATTTTGTAATGTGAGTAAAATCCGATCGCGAGGTTGCCTGAAAGATGTCGCTAGTTAGCGATAAGGCTGCTCTAAGCTCATAACATAACATATGGTATATTATACCTAATTGTAGTGCTAAAAAAACATATTTTAACTGTATTATTTATTTTGCAGGAAAATCGAAAATGGATGGGTCTACGGTGAATCGTGGTCAGATAGCCAGAAAACGCATCCGAGGTTGAAGCCTTACAACATGCTTAACGATTATGTGAGTATGCAAATTTTCATTCAAACATTGTACTAACTTTTCGAATCAATTCAGTTTGTCCCTTTATTTGGAAAATAAGTTAAATATAGTTTTTATTTTATTTTTTCGCAAGTAGTTATGAGCAGGCCCACCATCTACATAGTAATTTTCTTTAGTTTATACTCTTAATGTAAAAAAAAAATTTTTGTACAAATATGCAATTACTAACATAATAAAACCACCATTTATCAGCTACTAAAACATAAAATTTTCAGGAGAAAGAACGATACAAGGAACCAGTGCGTGAATCTCTCAAAGCTCTGCTCGCTATTGGCTGGTCAGTGGAACACTCTGAAGTAGATATCCCCAGTAATAACAGGAGTTCTATGAGGAGACAGTCGAAGTCGGGCATTGTAAGTATACTAGTTATTTATTTACTGTAAAAAATTTTTAGGACAATAAATAGAAACGCAAACGGAAAAAAACAGTTAGAATTTTTCATACAAAAGGCCGGTTATAAATTATATTGGATATTTTGTAGCATTTTTTATTACATTTAAAATTGTGTACAAGAATTTACACTTTTATATAAATTTTACACACTTACACTTTTTTACATTACACACAAGTAGACACTTATTTTTAGTTGGGCAAGTTATAAGGGAATCATAAAAATACATTTTAAAAGTGAAGTTACATTTTGGTGTCGCTGGTTTAAAAATTATTAGAATTTGTTATGTATAATTTTCATTTTCATGCTACAAGGAAGATGAAGCGGTATTTATATTTTATTTAATCAAAAAACTATAAGTTTAACTTTGTCAAAGTTTTTACACTTTCCTGACACGTAGTCAGTTGTCGTTATAAATATCCTTAGTATATCAAATTTGTAGCACAAATGTGTGACTATTTCTGAAATAGTTTTATCAACCATTAATATAAATGCCAAAATAAAAAAGTGGACTCTATGTCCTTGCAATACTCTACAAACTTCATGACATTTGTAACTAATAAATCTTCCTTTTTATGCAAGCAGAGAACGCCAGACTCTTTGGTAAGTGCTATTTCAATGCACTCAAAAATACTACACACAAACTATACACTAATGTTTGGAGTTTTAGCTACTATTAAATTTATACACTATTAAATTGATTTGGTACTAAATAACTGACGTGATAATAAGGTACAAATAAATAAAGTTTTGAGTTGTTCAAATGTAAAAAGGAACAATAAATTAATTTTTATGAGTAATTTAAGCTCTTGTACTAATCGCTGTAAAATATGCACTTACAGTAACTACGATACAAATTTTCTTACGTACTCATGATCTGGTTTTCAAAAGTGAATTTTAAAATTAAACAAGGCTGCTACTTTAAACACAAATGAATCGATTATGGGATAAATTGTGATCTCTGAAAAGTTATTGACGCTGAAAACTAATTCCATCTGTTGCAGGGGTATACTTTATACTTTGTTTAGTTGCTTCTTGATGGAATTGTACATAATTTCTA
The DNA here is from genome assembly GCA_001586405.1 of Phoebis sennae. Taxonomy (NCBI): domain Eukaryota; kingdom Metazoa; phylum Arthropoda; class Insecta; order Lepidoptera; family Pieridae; genus Phoebis; species Phoebis sennae. Next base: position 548,851 of record LQNK01000010.1, read on the forward strand.
TTTAGAGAAAGACACATTTTTACTTTTCAAATTCCACTATATTATTCTTAATTTTTTTCTTTCATCGTCATCATTTTTAACATCATCTTCAGGTGATATTCGAAACCGGTCGTAAATAATGTTGTAATTAAAAATTCATAATAATATAGTGGAATTTGAAAATTAATAATGTGTTTTTCTCTAAATAGAAATGTGCCATGGTTACTAAATAATATTTAAAAATCAAATAAAAAAAATATATTGAAGACATTTTTTTATTTGATTATCAACGTCTTTATATTAATAGGATTCAGCAACACCATTCAACTACAACCCACATCCAGTGGACATGACCAACTTGACTCTGTCTCGAGAGATGCAAAACATGGCCGAAAGGTTAGCAGAAAACGCGCACGATATCTGGGCTAAGAAGAAGAAGGAAGAACTTGTTACTAATGGCGGTGAGTTATTTTGATCCATTTATTAGTTTATTATTAACTAGCTGAGATCCGCGGTTTCATCCGCGTATATATCCCGTTCCCGTAGGATTTTCTGGATAAAAACTATCCTATATCATATCTGGGGTTTCAGAGAATCTCTGTACAACATTTCATTCTGGTCTTGTATTTTCGGAGCTTATTCAATACAATAAATAAACAAATTTTTCCTCTTTTCTTATATTAATATAAGCAAAAAGATATTTAATTATTGAACCACGAGCTCACTTAGAGTAAAAATATAATTGTTGCATTTGCATGTTGTCCATTTAAAAACAGATTTTAAAATATCTGCTCTAAACTTATTCAAATAAAGTAAAACTCATTTGAATATATTCAAATACAGGTATGTTTAATGTAACTTCAACAGTGATTGTATCATGTGTCTCTTGCAATAAAATTATTATTACCTTTTTGGCTCTGTATTAATTGATTTGATGAAGTATTCAAGTGCTTGGGATCATATATAACAAATCATTAAAGGCTTTTTTCTTAAATACATAATTTTTTTTTATTCAGGCGGAATCCACCCACAACTAGTACCCTACGACCTCCTAACAGACAAAGAAAAGAAGAAAGATCGAGAACGTTCTCAAGAATTCCTCAAATACCTCCAGTACCAGGGCTACAAGCTGCATCGTCCCAGCAAAGCCACACAAAGTGACACGGAACAGACCACTACGGGCGTAGCAATAGAGCTCAGATTCGCGTACTCGTTACTAGAGAAATTGATTCAGTACATTGATAGGGCGACGATTAATATGAAGCTTTTGAAGCCGTCGACGACGTTCAGTAGGAGGTCCAGTTTTAAGACGAGTACCAGGGATATTAAGTTCTTTTCTAAGGTATGTTTTACGTTTTTAAGTATCAAAATTATTCATTATTTTGAGACTTGGTGAAATACTTAACCGGTCACTTGTGTTCAAAACAGTTGAAAAAAGTGATGCATTATTAAAAAAAATCTTATCTGTACAGTCAATCAAATAAATTATTGATCATAACTAATTATAAACTAAATTACTAATTGTAAACTCATTCCACATTTTTGAAACAAACGACTTTTAATTTGACTAATTTATTTACGAGTTTTTTTTTTTTTAATAGACCTTAATTGTATAAAACTGGGTCTTTTGAGTCAGTGGTTAAGATAAACATAACATATTATGTATTGACTGCTTTATTTCACTTGCAAGCAAGACAAAATGGAGCTAAAGTACTTCAAAAAGGTATAAAATTGATAGTTTGGTGTCATCGTGAATTTAGAAGCTGTGCTTTATAGATTTCATTATATGAAAATACATAACAAATAACGCTTTGAAATGAATTGGGAAATACTGGTTTCATGTTTTCAAGCAAAACTCTTATGATAATTTATGATTATGTTGAAGTGTTTTAGTGTTAATAGTTGGGTGGTTTATTCAATACCTCTGTACTTCTTCCAATAAAATAATCAGAAGTTTTAAACTATACATTATATATGAAGGAGGGTGGAGATTTTTCTTAATGAACGCAATAATGCCTTCATAATATTTTTATTATTATTAACATTTTGTTGGTTCGGTTATGCATATTTTCTATTCTATGTTGTCTGGAAGATATCGCTTGTTTTTTGTTCTTTTCATGTATGTCTCTTTTGTCTATGTGTGTCCAATAAATTGTTTTTCTAATGTTATCTAAATCTCTACAAATGATATATATATAAAAAAAGGTGTAATAACAATATAAGTTTGTAAATAGATTTTTTCCAATATCCTTTTTTACTTGAGTCAAATAAGTGAGTTTTGTTTGAAAATACGATCTCTTTTCAGAAATATGAATGCACTAATGCTTATGTACCTAAATGTTATCGCTAAATATATCATCGAACATCAAGCCGAAAGCTTACCCATGATAACAATTATGCAAAAAATAATTATATTAATGTATTTAGGTGGTGTTACCTTTAATGGAGAAATACTTCTCAACACATCGGAACTACTTCATCGCAGTAGCAACGGCTACTAATAATGTGGGGGCGGCGAGTTTGAAGGAAAAGGAAATGGTGGCAGCGTTGTTCTGCAAACTCGCTAGCTTGTTGAGATCGAGGTAGGGATAGTTTTATGGTATTAAATACTTTTAAAGAAATTAATGATAATATCAAATTTGCTCAAAAAAAAAGTGGTAGTATCCCTACATAGTATAAGACAAAGTCACTTTCTCTGTCCTCATGTCCCTTTGTATGCTTAAATCTCTTAAACTACGCAACGGTTTTTTTTTAATAAACAGGGATTCAAGAGGAAGGTTTATATGCATGATAACATCCATTAAATAGTGGAGAAAATTTATTATTTTTGAGACTTCTAAATTCTAATGTGATGTCGTTAATTATCATTTTTTTTCCGCTTACGTTGAAAACGCAGGCTGAACCCTACGAGATTTATAAAAAAGTGTATGTTTGACTAAAAGTCTTCATATTTACAGGACTTAATAGTTTAAGTCCTGTAAATATGAAGACTTTTAGTACCATCGTATTATTACGACAGCTTTTCACATAAAATACAGATTCAAATAAGATCTTCTTTCGTTGTCCTACTTTGTTAGTTTTGAGGTTGCAAAAATCATTAATTAATTCATTCCAGACTCGCAGCCTTCGGTCCAGACGTGCGCATAACAGTGCGTTGTCTTCAAGTACTGGTCAAGGGTATAGACGCTAAATCCCTGGTGAAGAACTGCCCCGAATTCATCAGGACCTCCATGTTGACCTTCTTCAATAACTTGGCTGATGATCTTGGACATACTATATTGAATTTGCAAGAGGTAAGTCAGAGGATTTTTCGTCTTGGTTAAGATCAGTGTCTGAGACCCGGTTCCTATAAACTACGTAACGTTGTAGCAGATACGAATCGTTTTCACTAACGAGCGGTTATCGATAACGAATCGGAACAGAGTTTTGGATGCTATGTTAACGCCACGTTTAATGTAGATACGCTTTAGGCTAACGTCTAGTAGGATATTGTACTGCCCGTTAGTAAAACGACTCGTTTTTATCGGAACTACGCATTAGAGTGGACTAACTATTATAATATAATAGGTATTTATAAATTTCTTGACTTTTATAGTAGGTACTGAAAATTGTGTGATTATTTGTTTTTCTGACGATGTATTATCTTATATTTTTCTACAACAGTAAATTTAAATTCAATAATCCTATATTCAGTTTTGTTTTTTTTTTCTTTTCATTCTGTATCTAACAATGTAACTTGAACCTTACTAAGGAATAATTTACCTTAGGGTATAGATAAATATATCTCATTGAGAATAGTTTTATGAGTAAGATAGATACTTAATTACGAGTATTATCAAATCCTTTCTTAGAAGTCAATGTTATAATGTTATAACCCCTGAATTTGGCATGCAGGGTAAATACGCCCACCTCCGAGGTACCCACTTGAAGACGTCGACTTCTCTGGGCTATATCAACGGTGTAATGCTCCCCGTACTTACTGCTATGTTCGACCATTTGGCGAATTGCGAGTATGGTGCTGATTTACTATGTGAGTGCTTTTTTATTTTTGGGTGTCTACTTTTGTATGGTCGTTGCTAATCCTAGTCTTTAAGGTCTGTTAACCTTAATGCTTAAATAAAAAAAAATATAGTTCCGTTATAAAAAACACAAAAATATAACATAGAGATGCAATGTGGAATTACACTCTTTGTTATTTTATCAGATTTCTAAGACATAGGAAATTATTAAAAGATACAACATCACCATCAGCAACCTCAACAATGGTGATGTAAAATTATTCCTTGTACGTAACATTTTACTCATTCATAAAATTACGAAGGTTTTGTTTTCAAAAAAAATATGTAAAATTTCGGTGTACCCAGATTGTAGTCTGGGTAAAATAAAGTCATTACCAAGATAAGTCGAAACATTACAAGTACCGTATTCATACCCAAAAAATTACCGAAATGATTATAATGGACCGAATTTTTACTATTATGGTGTGTCATTAAAAACGAAAGCTTGCTTTAAATTTTATGTTTTTATGTTTCCCCATTGGTGTCACAATTTTTATAAACGCTCTAATCGCTTTCGCTTTCTGAATCTTCATCGTCATCGTCATCGTCACTATCACTAGATTCCTTATACACTTGGTACGCCTGTTTGCACTCCCGCTTACAGGCCTTGGTAAAAGATTTCTTCTTAGAACCACAAAGATTGGTGGAGCATGCGGCGTCTCGAGCATAATGACAAGCTTTTGTACATTTCTTAGCTGATAGCTTTTTACAAGCCTTTTCGAAACGGTCTCGGAGGATGTGTATGGTTTTTATTTCGGTTGTCTCGTTTCGTAGGTTGCCTTTTTCTGTGTTGGTCTAAAAATAAAATAAGTCTCACATTGTTTTACTTCGCTTTACAAGTTTTAGTTCATTTTTCGCGATGGAGATAGTGTGAAATATTATTATTATGTAGCATTCCATTTGATAATAGTTAAAATGTTTCCGAGGATAGAATAATACTTACTTGGGTTCCTATTCGCATCGTTGGTAGACATAGTTCTATATATCGTGATGTATCTGTACCTGTAATTGTGACTTTATGAAGTATCTTGTACTTAATAAAACTAACTGAATAAGAAATAAATTCAATGGTATGATACTGTGTAATTTTGGAAATATTGTAAGTTATTGTTATTGTATGTAATTCTTATCTTATACTAATAATGCAATTATAATAATCTAATTTTAACTACATTGCCACTTACCACCATTCCTTCTATCAAGATTAAAGTCTTCCTCGTTAACAGTCTCTGTCTTACTTTTATTATTGTTTGTGAATTCCCGAATACAACCTCTCTTCGAGTTCTCTTTAAAGCTGCTTTTTATAGAACTCTTACATTTTGATTGCAGTTTACATACCGTTTTGACTACAGCTTTTAAAGCCTATAATAAAATACAAAGTCATTATAAAAATTTCAAATCCCTTTCTATTGGATGCGATTAGCTTAGACGATCTGAAAATAACTCGAGAGATGTGAGCGCGGGCGGAGAGATTTGAGTCAAGAATCTTTAAGATTTGAATGATAATAATATTGTCTCGGCATTTAAATCTGATTCTAGCACATTAAGACTTCTTAAAATTTCATTGCTGTTAGTTTGTTATACTTACTTTATAACATTTTCTTACAGCTAATTGCAAACATGCATCGCCATAAGATTTGCGTAGTAGATAACTCTTTAGTTGCTCTTGTTGTATAATTTCATCTTCTGATTTAGAATCGGAAATATCATCTTTAATTTTTTTGCTGTCGATATTTTTGTTAGTCAGTTTCTTTGATCGAGAATTTCTGAAACCAGCCTGCTGATCGTTAAAGACTTTTAAACTTATGGGTTTATGAACAACCTCTTGCCATAATCTATCCGGAGAAAATATTTCGGCATAGACTATTCGCTTCACCTTTCCACCTCTCCCATTCCTCAATCTTAAACTTGGACGAGACGATACTGCATTGAAATGTCTCTTTGCATCTCTTGTTAAGTTACTCTTCTTTATACTAAAACGCTTTTTTTCTTTATTACCTATTTTATTACGATTTGGATGTTTACTCTTCAGATTTCGTTTACCTTTTTCAAGTATGTCGTTTACTGTGTGATTAAATTTCTTAGTTATTATTTCAATTTCATCCGATTCCTCGCTAGTGGTTTTATCATATAGCTCTACAAATTTTTCGCTAATATTTATTTTTAAATCTTTTCCTTCCACACTTTGTACAACAATAATTTCCGACTCATTTTTATAACTTTCTAATGATGGTGTTTCATTACTCTCGGTAGTTTCATCATCAAAAATCATTTGAGTCATGCCATGTACACCATTATTGGTAGCTTCTGTATTGTAGTTGTTTATTTCATTACTTTTTGATGTTTGAGAAGCTTTAAATGTATTATCTGATTCGATATCGGAGTCACTACTTTTTGCATTTTCTTCGTCCGTTTTGTATATGTTTTGTAGTTGTTCATAATTTTTAATTAATTCTTGCAGCAATTTGTTAGCTGAAGAAATATTTTTTAATACATCATTAAAGATATTCTCCTTCACTTCATCACTATTTCTAATTATTATTGTTTCTTTACTCTCAACCTAAAATGCACAAAAAAAAATTAAAAACCATTGGTTTGTAATACATTTTAAAATACTTCAAAATATACTTTTTTTTCCAAATATACTTTACCCAAAAAACATTAACTACTAGAAACAAGTATAACCTAAAGTCGTAAAACAACATTTGAATTTTTAAACATTATATTAAAGTCATAAAGCATATCACCTTTTATACGTTTGTGGTTTTATGGCAATTGATTTCTATAAAACCTTTGTTTGGAAATTTTAAAATTAAAAATAAACCTCTTGGAATTACTTTATCACTTCAATGTTTTTATGCGTTGACTCCTATACTTGTAACTTAAATATTATATAAAAAATGAAATGAAATTTATATTATATTTAATCGATTTTTTAACAAACACTTATGTATTCTTATTATTATTTCACATTGAAATTTAATACATTAACTTAATCAAATACGAGTAATTTTTATTATGGTAATTTGTTTAAATTAATGTTTATCATTTGAAATACATTGTTTTACGAGTATGAAAATTCAGAAAATTAGGGAATTAAGGACTAAACCCCAACAAGGTGACAAAAAAGTTACTCTACTTACTGGATAAAACACGCTTCGTATAACTATACAAAGTTGTAACAATAAATTTAATGGTTTAATTTTATTTCAGTGGACGAGATTCAAGTGGCATCATACAAGATGTTAGGTTCACTCTACACTTTGGGTACTGATGTGTCTCTAACGCATGACAGAAAGTATCTGAAAACGGAGATCGAGAGACACAAGCCGGCTTTGGTAAGTATATATTTATACTTTGTAGTAATTTAAGACATTTTTTTAGGAGAGGCCTATGTTCGGTGGACTGACAAAGGCTGAAGAGAGTGAGATAGAGATTTTTTTATGATTTGAAATATTAACGTTTATCGTGCTTAATGTTTCCCGCAAAATAAGCCGAATTTAATCCATGTTATGATTGATTAAAGAGTCCAAATTAAATCTATATATAGGTATGTCAAACTCATAGTTGTCTAGCTGATTGACTGAATGGCATAGTGCAACGCACAGCCTAAACCGTTGGACGGATCAGGCTGAAATTTGCCTGCAGGTAATTGTTATGACGTAGGCACCCGCTAACAATTTTTTAGTTAAATCTTGAAAATGGAAATAATTGAGAGTACTTAATAAATAGACAATTTCAAAGACTAATCATTATCGCTACCACCCATTGGCTGATGCATCCCCACTACTTCGGGCTACCCTCTCAGCCACCTTTAATAAATTTTAAGCTAGGTTAAGAATTATGGCGATGAATATTTTTTTCTTTCTTTTAATTCGTAATTTTAATTCATAGCCCTTATGATACTTAAATTTTCTGTATCTAAACGTTATAACTGTACCTCTGTGATTTTTATTTTAATTCACTTTTTTACTTACAATAAATTCTCCCAGGGTTCATGTCTTGGCGCCTTCAGTTCCACATTCCCCGTCGCGTTCCTGGAGCCCCACCTGAACAAGCACAACCAGTTCTCGCTGTTGAATCGTATCGCTGATCATTCTTTGGAAGCGCAAGGTAACTTAAATTGTTACATACAATGTTTAGAGGAGAGTGGGCAAACAGGTGTACGCGGGGATTTTTTTTTGCTTATGTTTAAGTAAGTCCCATAATTATTATAGGATGTAAATATTTTACTATGATCGCAGTACTTTGTCCTGATTAGTAATTTTTTTAATGTGCCTGTGCACGCATGGGTAATGAATGTGAATCTGAATTAATTTATCTATAATTTGCAATAATTATAGATAAATTTATCCACGAAGTTAATTTTTAAATATTAATATGAAAGTAAATGTTATAATGAAATAATTGTTGTGTACTATGTTACAAAGTAAAACAAATATTTATGTAATTAACTAAGAATTTTAATAATAAATTTTCTATCAGTTGAAATAGTTAAATAATACCAATGAATATTGCTGCTGAAGGTTATCTCGCGTCTAAGTATGATAAAAAATATATGTTTTCAGACATCATGGCCAAAATGGAGCAATCCATGCCCACCCTAGAAACAATCCTCAACGAAGTGGATCACTTCGTAGAGTCAGACAAGACGTACAGCGAAGCGCCACATATCATCGATGTGGTGATGCCTTTGTTGTGCTCCTACCTGCCGTTCTGGTGGGCTCAGGGACCCGATAATGTTACTCCTACTGGAGGGTATGTTAACTATTTTTAATTTTTTTTTCTTCAATAATTATTAAAAAATTTAGGGACATTTAACACTATGCTATCTAGTCCCAAACTACGTAAATAATCTTCTCTTTCTCTCATATTTTTGTTTTTGCGCTAACGCGTACTCTTACATATCCTTGCCTGGAAGAGATTACTGCACAATAATAGGGCCGGCCTTTGTGTTATACCATCTTAAGTTAATGTGTATAATAATATGTGAAATTTTTAAGTCACTTATTACACAATAAAGAACTATAAATAAGTAAATAAAAATAAATAAAGCTTGACTATTTAGCACGAATATTAGCCTTATCGGGGAAGCATTTTAAATGAAAACAAAAAATAGAATCTTACATGTTATAGTACTTATACTATGCATAAAAAATGCCCTTATCGATATGAAGCAATCTCTTCTAAGCAACCCGTGGTTGTAAAAATGATAACATAATATTTAGTAGCGAAGCAGGTGCACAGCACTTATTTTCAAGAAAAGAAAGATGACATAAAATTGGAATCTTTGTTACGCTACCCTTAAAAATAACATTTTTAAATGTATTAAACTATAATTATACTTCCAGCAACCACGTAACAATGGTGACCGCGGAACACATGAACCAACTCCTCAAGAACGTGCTCAAACTCATCAAAAAGAACATCGGCAACGAGAACGCGCCCTGGATGACCCGCATCGCCACTTACACGCAGCAGATCATCATCAATAGCTCCGAGGAACTCCTGAGGGACTCCTTCCTTCCCCTTGCGGAGAGGGTCAGGAAGAGGACCGATAATATGTTCCATAAGGAGGAGAGCTTGAGAGGGTTCATTAAGGTGAGACAATCCTACTGATGAGGATGTATGTTTGTTTGTTTGTTGCTCTTTCACGCAAATTGAATTGATTATGATGACACTTGATATGCATATAGGTAAAGGTTCAGGATAACATATACGTAACACGTTCACTTACTATAACGCCGAATCCATTTCTACGCTGAAATTCCTCAAAGTTGATTTAACCTTACACTCTGACACTTAATATATTATTAGGCCCTTATGCCTACGCTGTGATTCTCAAGGGAACATACATATATTGCAGACTCAACGAAATACCTTTAGAGACACGTAATTTAAAGTCTTCCTTTTTACACCTGTATTTTCATATTCATTCCCATACACCGGTTGCATCGTGCAACACAGTTGTAATTTAGTTTTAAGTTTATCTTTAATAAATAATTTTAAAAGCATTGGGTTTTTTTAGGGCCTTTGGCTGTGTTAAGCATAATTCCTGTCATGTTTATTTAATTTATTTTTGTTCAAACATTTCAGTCTTCAACGGACGACACGTCACAAGTGGAGTCTCAGATCCAAGAAGACTGGCAACTCCTAGTACGCGATATTTACTCCTTCTACCCTCTTCTCATAAAGTACGTAGATCTGCAGAGGAACCACTGGCTGAGAAATAATGTGCCTGGTACGTGTTGTAAATTATCTACACTAATATTATAAAGAGGAAAACTTTGTCTGTTTGTTTGGTTGTTATGAATAGGCCCAAAAACTGCTCAATACAGGACCTTCTTTCACTATTCGAAAGCTACATTATCCACGAATAAAATAGCTCCATTATCCATATTTATGAAACCGCGCGGATCGGCTAGTACAAAAATAAACAAATAAACTTTCTCCAGTTTCGGTCATATATTAAACTTCTTATCAAGTAACATATTTCCACAGAGGCTGAAGAGCTATACAACCACGTGGCCGAAATATTCAACATCTGGTCTAAGAGTCAATATTTCCTCAAAGAAGAACAGAACTTCATATCAGCGAACGAAATCGACAACATGGTAAGTCCTAACCACCGTACATCCTTCACACAAAATTGACATCTATTTCTTTTTCTTTAAAGGCGCAAATAGCTTGTGCAGAGCCTTACTTTATGTGTATTAAGCACTTTTTTGGCACATAGGTGTTGATAATGCCCACAGCGACCAGAAGAGTGACTACGATTGTCGATGGCACTCCTCAAGGTGGTGGAAAGGTAATATTGTCTATTGTTTTGTCCTTTCCTCTTTCTCTTAATGTGTGGTACTAACATAACAATATTGTGTGAAACCCGACTACGAATTCCTGTTCTCCGGATATGAAGACAACCCTATTGAATTTTGTCGAGCCTTTTTTTATAGAAGCACGTTATAGATATAGTTTTATTTATCCACTTGTACATAACATAACGTACCCGTGCAATTACTGCATTATTATATTCCATTTTCCCGTTGAATCATATAGACATATAAATATATAGAATTTAAAAGCCTCGTGTCAAGAAGGTACAGACGTAACAAAATATACAAGACATACTTACAAACGTGAAAAATATAGTACATACATTATATACAGTTGGGTAAGACGAATCCAAATGTAAGTATATTTCTACACGCACTTTTAACGGTCTATTTAGGCTCCTTATTTTCTATTCTGCACATTTGAAACAATTGCAAACATTAAATCAAAAAATCTCTTACGGTGCATTTTGACTTGAAAAAAAAAAACGTTTTTTTCAAAAAAAAGAGTTTTTATATGGACAAAATTATTAAACTCAAAATGCATCAGTAGGATAAAATATTGTATGATATGTAGTATGAAGCATAGTTTTTGCATAGAATAGTTGGCTTGAGTAGTAGTTTAGTAGTTATTTATTTGCTTTTTCAAATCACTATACTCGCAAAACACAGCATTCAATAGCATGACCACAACGCTTATAAACATACAAAAATAGTTGTAACCATTTAGCTTATCCGTAGCTTAAATAACTAAAAATACATAAAAGTAAGTAAAAAGATTGTTAATGCTTAGAAGTTTGTTAGTAGAGGCTTGTTTTGATTATTTAAATCATAAAATCAACGATCATTCTAAAGGAAATTTTCCAAATTTTTACACTATACATAATTTATAATCTTGAATATTTGATCTACAATTTGTTAAAATCGTTTTTCAAATATTAATTATAAATTGTTTTTTTGAATCTTCCATTTTTTCAATGCTTTACAAAAAACACATATACTAAACGCTCACACACTTTTACACTAATTTTAACACTTTGAATTAAAAACCTAAAAATAAGCAAAGATCAGCGACCAGTTTAAATTCTTACACAAGACATTAGACACGCAATATCTTGTATTTAAACCATATCTAAAACCAATAAATCATTATAGAAAAAGAAGAAGCACCGCGACAAGAAACGTGACAAAGACAAGGAAGTCCAAGCATCTCTGATGGTGGCGTGTCTGAAGAGGCTGCTACCTGTGGGTCTGAATCTCTTCGCGGGAAGGGAGCAGGAGTTAGTGCAGCACTGCAAAGATCGTTTCTTGAAGGTAAATCTACTGTACAAACTTGTAGCTACATAAATAAGTAATAATATAGGAAGAAATCCAAGCACCTTTGATTGTAGCGTGTCTGAAGAGACTGCTACCGGTCGGTCTGAATCTCTTCGCGAGAAGGGAGCAGGAGTTGGTACAGCACTGCAAAGATCGCTTCTTGAAGGTGAGTCTACCCCTTTTAGCTAGATAAATAAAAAACAATAGATTGGACATAGACAAGAATGTCCAAACATCGTTCATGGAGCAGGAGCTGGTTCAGCACTGCTAGGATAACTTTTTAATGGTAGAGCAAGAAGTCCAAGTATCTTTAAAGGTGGTGTGTTTCAGGCTGTTACTTAAAGGGAAATCCTCAATACCTTACCTTCTAACTAATTAAATTAGTGATAAATAGATACTTCCTGTATATGCATCTTTGAAAGTGGTGTGACATAATAGATTGCTTCTAGTCGTTTTGTTACACATCTTCGCTGAAAGGACAATATCAAGACAATTCTTGAAGGGTAGAAGTAGGGAGTGCGAAATAATTCAGCATTCACGAGACTACTTAATCTAAATGACCCTACGATATTTTTAATTTCGTTTTCAATAAAGAAAAATAAACACTCTAACTTATCAAATAATTATTAAATTGAACGGTATTTCCCTCTTTATTCCCTTTCTATCTTGTATTAAATAAAAATGCATATTTAATCCATCAAATTTTCCAGAAAATGTCAGAGCAAGACGTGGCCGAATTCGCGAAGACCCAACTCACTCTACCAGACAAGATCGACCCTGCGGACGAGATGTCCTGGCAACATTATTTGTACAGCAAACTGGGGTCAAAGAGCAAGACCACCATTACCGTGGAGACCTCAGAGAATAAGGCCAAAATAATCGATGATACCGTGGAAAGAATCGTCGCTATGAGCAAGGTTTTGTTCGGGTTACATATGGTAAGTGAATTTGGACTTTATGAGAAAGGTATAAGGTTCATTTTTCATGGAAAATAATTTGTTACGTATTTTATATAAGTTTAGGGATTTTTTTATAGGATTATTGGTAAATCGACGAAAATTAATATTGTATATTTGATATCAGCAACTGTACATAATAAGAAATTATAGTTATTAGTTTTGTACTAAAATTGGTGAAAATTGTATGTAGTTACAATGGAAAGATATCCAAGTTCAAACACTAAATTTAATCCATTCTTATGTTTTATTTTTTCGTATTTCTTTCAATTATATTAACTTCAAGTTTTAAAGTAAAAAGTAAATATAGTTAGTTATTAATTTATAAGTCGTACTTAATACCATTTATGAATTCCTTATACACATTTTATATATTTATATATAATTTCCCATAGATTGACCACCCTCAACAAATGAGTAAGAACGTATACCGTTCGGTGGTGTCCATACAACGAAAGCGCGCGGTTATCGCCTGTTTCAGACAAACGTCACTGCATTCTTTGCCGAGGTTTATACGAGTTTGGTGTGAAGTGTTTAGTGTATAAATAACTTTGCTAGTGTGTCCCTTTGAAGCTTAAATATTAGTCAATTGATGAATCCTAATAATATTATAAATGCGAAAGATTGAGGATTGTTTGTATGTTTGTTACTCTTTCACGCAAAAACTACCGATCAATTACGATGAAACTTGGTATACATATAGGTAAGGGTTCAAAATAACATAATTGCTACTTTTAATCCCGGAGTTGCCACGGGATCAGAAGTTACGCGGGTGAAAACGAACAAACTAGTATCATATAATCCTCAAGCAGTAACTAACTTGTTTATTTAATGTGTTGTTGTTTGAAAGTAATTATTTCTATAAAACCTGCTCGTTCTTCCTAATATTATTGTGTAATATTGCTGAAAATGACAGACAAACAAATCCCAATCTCACTCTCTCTCAATCACTCTCGATTGAAAATTGTTGCCTTCCTATCACCATCGTAACTCTAGATGAACTCGTTCGAATAAAACTTCTAAAAATGTTGCTGTACCTTTTGATATTTGTTGTTAATTGCTACTTTTGTACCAAAGGTAATTTACTAATTTTTATCGCTTAACTAACGTATAAACTCGTAGACTGACTCGCATGACATTGCATGCTGCGTGGACAGGCTACCAAGCCGAAGCAAGTGACTAACAATTGGACGCGCGTGTTGTGCGCTGCGAGAAAGCGCGCGGCTATGGCGTGTTTGCGATCTACACATCTGTATAAGTTGAGCCGGTAATGGGAAAACGGGGTTTTTTGTTAACTTTTTTTTATTGATGGGTATAATTGTCATGTTTAACGTATATTTACGATAGTTTTATAGTATTAGTTGTTATGTGGTCGCAGTAATTATGGCCGTTTTCAATAATGTATCAAAGATTATGGATAGTTTGTTATCTCAGATTATTTTAGACAAAAGTCAGTAATGAAATGTAAGTAAGTGCAAATAGATAGATTTGTCTGAATTTAGTAAGCAAAATAAGGGATAGAGAGGAAGGATTATTATTTTCGTTACAATAGTTATTAATATTAGGGATAGAATATTCAAAACGGCCATTGGTCAGCTATTTTCTTTCTTTGTTTATTGTTACATGTTTCTAATAGGTATTCCATAAAATAGGGGATAGATTCTCATGTTTATAAAGGTAGACATATTGAATTTTAATGAAAGTTAATAATAAATATGTTCATGTCTCCCACATAGTTTTGAATAGGTTTTTTTTTATTTATTCAATAATAAAAGTAAATATTTGATTGAGTTATTGCAATATGTATTAATATGAACGTAAACACACAGACATAGAGCGTGTAACATCTTCGCAAGGACGTACTACGAACTGTGGCTGGAGGAAGAGAACATCGGCCAAGAGGTTATGATCGAGGATCTGACGGTAAGATATTTATTTATTTATTTATTTATTTATTCATTTAGGCTTACCAACTAGATACATAGGTCTTATTGCTAAATTAAGTTAAGATTAAAATACTACTTATGTATCTAACTTAAAGATATGATAACTATATTAACTTGAGAGTAAAGGAATAGAGAGTGCACCTGTGTTCGCGCGTACACGCCTGCACTATAATATCTCCTGCGCAGCTGGCTAGTCTCTGTTTAGATTGGCCACCGTGGCCGAAATTCGGTCAGGGGAGCTATTACTATATTAATTGGATATATAGATAGATATGCACACATGCACATACACCTAGAATGTTATAAAATTTAAAACTCTTCTACATTGAAGCTAGTGTAGCCAAAATTTTCTTAATTTTTTTATGGATACGGAGTAATTTTCTATTTGTTTTTTTTTTTTTTTTCTTTCTTTAATTTAGAGAGCTTTTTGTACACATACAAATGTCGCTCTATAAGTACACAAGCTTAAATATAGAACTTACAATCTTCTAAAATATATTGCTGCTAATTTATACAGTGTCCTAGCTTCATCCGAAAACGGTTCAGCTAAGACACTGTTACAATATCCAATATTAACCTCTATATTATTTCCTATCAAATACTGTAAACGTTCTGCCTCGTTGCGGACACACTCCATCAACACATGTTGAACATCCTCTATCACGCCACACTCTGAGCAATTCGGGCTATCACACAATTGCATTAAAAATTTGAACTGATTTGATGGAATGTGACCGCAACGAAGCCGTAAAGCGATCACAACCTCCGACCTTTTAAATGTACATTTGGAAATCCATGGACAACTAAGGGGTTCCGACTGTATAGTCCTATACCAAATTCCTTTTTCTCTAGACCTACGGTCGAAATAATCTCGCCACATATGTTGAATAACTATTCGTAAATGAACCATATAATCTGTAAAAAAAGGAGTCACCCTCAGAACTATACCGTCAGAAGCCGCCAGTCTAGCCAACTCGTCTGCTTTCTCAT
This sequence comes from Phoebis sennae, assembly GCA_001586405.1. NCBI lineage: Eukaryota > Metazoa > Arthropoda > Insecta > Lepidoptera > Pieridae > Phoebis > Phoebis sennae. The sequence continues at coordinate 564,927 of LQNK01000010.1, forward strand.
TGCCAACTATATTAATATGTGACGGTATCCATTGCAAAATGACAGTCTTATTGTTAGATTGTATTCTATGAATTATTCTTAAACACTCATAGGCTACTGGGAGCCCTCTTGCCGAAGAGGTACACCGAGCCAAATGGTATAGAGCACTCTTTGAATCAGTTAAAATAACAGATTTCGCAGAATTAAGAGAATGTACATAAGACAGAGCTTCAAGTAAGGCAATTAACTCTAAATTCATAATAGATATGTTAACATTATCTTCTACCTCTATTTTAAACTTAATTTTCTATTTGTTTATTTTTTACTTAGATGCTCTTACCACTTACAGGAATATAGAATGTATATGCATTGTAATGCTCCACATGAAAGTCTCCAAACTGTGACTGAAATATTATATTTATCTATCAAGAAAAATATAAAAGAAACTGTAGCTGAGATAACAATTTTGTGTATTTTTTTCTGTACGTAAACATAAGCTATATAAAATAAAATTCAACTAAACAAGCCATTTTTTTAAGAGCAACAACTCGAATATCTTAACGGTGAATCAGTGGTAATTTAAAAAAAAATAGAAAGACAGAAAAGAATTGATTTTTTTGAATTTATCCCGTTGAATTCTGCCTTCCGAATCAGTGTTAATTAAAAAGAAAAATAGAAATACAGAATAGAATTGTTTCTTTTTTCAATTTTTCCCGGTGAATTCTGCCTTCCGAATCGGTAGTAATTTAAAACAAATGGAAAAACATATTATAATTGAATTTTTTGAAATTTTCAGCAATCCTTCGAAGACGCAGAACTCAAGAAGAGTGACGTGGTCGAAGAGGAG
>LQNK01000010.1:565785-581332 GCA_001586405.1 Phoebis sennae
TAAACTTACAGGAGGATCCTCTGTACATGTCATACGCGCACATCATCGCCAAGTCGTGTGGCGAGGAGGAGGAGGAGGGGGGAGACGAGGAGGAGGGGGGAGGGGAGCCCGAGTCTGAAGAGGAGGGCAAATCTAGTATACACGTAAGTTTATTTAAAACTAACTGCTACCGGATCAATGTCCTATCGCCTAATCTAGCTAATATCCTATTCATTAACAGCCATTTTCAATAATGTATCAATGATAGATTGTTATGTCAGATTATATGACAATAGATACACAAAAGTTATAGCAAATGTATCCGTCGTTAGGATATTGAAATCAAAGTAGGTGCAAATAGATTTGTCTGACTTTAGTAAGCAAAACAAGGAATAGATAGAATATTGAAAACGGCCGTAAGACAATTCAGATATCCGTAATAAAAACTTGTTCAACTATAACAGGTTTCAATAAATATTTATTTATTAAATGAAAACCATCCCTGTAAACATAATGTAAGCCTCTCAAGATCAAAATTGTCTTCATTTTTTTAAATTTATAAATTACGTTTTGATAAATGTTCTTAAAATTACATGCAGAAAACAATGGATATGTTTATGGTATGTAAAAAGGTGAATGACATTTTTATTCCAATTATTATTTTTTCTCTGGCGCCTTTGTATGTGTGTAAGCATTCAAATATTCTTCAAATATCATTTCCGTTTACGTTAAGCATTTATCGTTCTGTTAGCCAAAATTAAATCGCCTTTAACTTCGTTTATCTTACATTTTTGTATTATACAAATCAGCTAAATTATAAATGTTAAATTACTCTTTTATTTCAATCTAAATATAAATACTTTCTTTTCTATTTTTAAATGAAAACACTTGAAACTTGCATTCCTATATTTACCCCTCATTTTATTTCACAAAGCTACATTAAAATAAAATCATAAAGTTACATTAAAAAAACCATTAAAAAGCTTAATTGAGCTCAATTTATCTGACTGCTTTTTATACGTTTTTCTTCAAGCTATACGTAAAAACACATTTGTACGGCCATTTTTACAAAAATACAATTTTTTAACTCAAATTCCCCCAGGAGCAAGAAATGGAGAAACAAAAGCTACTCTTCCACCAAGCTCGCCTCGCCAACCGAGGCGTGGCAGAAATGGTCCTGCTACACATCTCTGCTTCCAAAGGTGTTCCTAGCGACATGGTGATGAAGACATTACAACTGGGCATTTCTATATTGAGGGGGGGTAATATTGATATACAGATGGTGAGTTTTCTTTTTATATAGGTATTTTTTAAAGTGCATATTATGTTGAAATAGTATATGTATACAAAAAAATTAATACCTGATTCTTTTTTACTGGTGACTGTAGTCAATTAATTTCTGTACGAAAACAATTTAGAATTTGAAATGTGTTCTTTTTTTAATTTCGTAATTTTTGTTTAAATTACTTAAATCGAAAGAATAATCAATTATAATAATATTTTAATAACCTTTATTGATACATTGGAACAATTTAAGAATATTTAAAGAAAATGTGTAACAAAAAATATTTATTTTTTTGTAGGGCATGTTAAACCACTTAAAAGACAAGAAAGATGTCGGCTTCTTCACATCTATCGCCGGTCTTATGAACTCCTGCTCCGTGTTGGACTTGGATGCTTTTGAAAGAAATACTAAGGCTGAAGGTTTGTTTCAATTATTTATATTTCGCCTGTTAGTTTTTTTTTTATAATGTGTCATTTTGCATTACAATTAACAAGAAAAACATCCCACTTATTAAACACCACATAGGTAGAAAGGTCCTGCAAATAGGCTTAAAATAATGTAATGAGCTTGTATATTTGATATTATTTTGCAATATGTTAGATTTTAATTAAGAGATAAGATATTTTTTCTGCCAAGTTTGTTTTTTCCTTTATTTTTGACTAGCTTTCCGACCGCGGCTTCGCTCGCGTGTACTATAAATTCTGTATTATGTAGAGGCACGAAGCTTGTTGTATCACAAGCAATGTTAACCTACACAAAATAAAAAATTAGAACCGGAAGAAAATTCAAAATATTAAAGAAAATAATTAAAAACAATTAGTAATGAATCCACTTATAATATATTGCAGGTTTGGGAGTGGGTCTGGAAGGCGCGGCAGGCGAGAAGAACATGCATGATGCTGAGTTCACTTGTGCTCTGTTCAGATTTATACAGTTGACTTGTGAGGGCCACAACTTAGGTATGTATTAACTTGACTATAATAATTACTACAAGTATATAAGCGAATTAAATATTGCAAATTTTAAGGTATAAAAGGTTTTAAAGTATTAATTTAGGTAAAAAACTAAAATGAACTGTTAGCGATAAGTTTGTCTCCAATTTTATAAATTAGAATTTTGACACATTTTTAACGACTTAAAACTATGGCACCATAGTTTAACACTTTGATACACGACACTTTGGCTAAGTTCATAGTTCGAAATTTGGTGTAATTTAATTTTTTACCAGACTTCGACAGAAGGTATGATTTTTCGAGTGTATATTTGTTTGTATGTCCATTTCTTTGGCACGCCCTACAGCCGAAACGGCTAGACGGATAAGTGGCTAAAAGGCTAGCAAGCGGGGTGTTATAACTCCTTATTATACGATTTTTTACAAAATAATATATATAGAAACACTATATAGATACACAGGAAAAAAATCAGGTCAAATTTTTCGTACAAAAGGCCTTTGGTGATCTTGGATTAGTTAGAATTTTGGCAGTGAAGACAATTTAAAAAAGGAAGGGAAAAGATTTTTTTTCATACTTAAACTTTTGTATTTAATTTTTAATTTGGTTTTTTAATTGAACATTTTTAAATATTTTTAATGTTTTAAATTTAATTTGTATCAATCTTACATATTTAACATAGTTTTTATGTATGTAAACTAACCAATGAGCCTCTGATGCTTGAATAAATAAAGTTATTATTATATATTATATTATTAACACAGTAGGGTTTTAAAAATAACTATTAATTAAGCTTGTTTACATCACAGAGTGGCAGAACTACCTTCGTACTCAAGCCGGTAACACGACAACAGTGAACGTGGTCATCTGCACTGTGGACTACCTGCTGAGGCTGCAGGAGTCCATCATGGACTTCTACTGGCATTACTCCAGCAAGGTGAATATCCTCTATAATACAAGTGGCTTGTAATGTATCAATCAAACCCCTTCATTTGATACCCACTCAGCTATATTCATATGAAAACCACTCCCATCTTCGTATTAACACACAAACACACAAACTTTTGTTCTTTCTGTTACGAAAACTGATTTGGACTTTTAAATTAGAACATATATTATCGACACATATATATCTGAAGTGATCATTTCACTCGTTATAAGAACTTCACGCTCTTTGATATAATTTAATTTTGTAAACTATAGTATACAATGTATAAATAAATTCACGAAGACACGCCCAACTATTTTTCTTAATCAATGTATGCAAGCATTTGCTTGTGTGAAGTTTTATAGGTTATCATTACTCATGTGTGCAAACGCACATTAAAATAGACTAATCAGGACAGAGTATTGCGATGAAAAAAGTAAAATTTTCCAAATTCCAAAATTAGTGGGGCGTCGTGGATGGCACTATAACATATTTTTAATTTAATAACTAATTACAGGAACTAATCGACCCAGCTGGAAAGGCGAACTTCTTCAAAGCCATCGGAGTCGCATCGCAAGTGTTCAACACGCTCACTGAGGTCATCCAGGGTCCTTGTACGCAGAATCAACAGGCGTTGGCGCATTCCAGGTCAGTTATTTGTTGTTAATTGTGAATTTTATAATAATATACTTGCTGAGTCCCGCGGATATCTCCCGTTCCCATTTCCGGGATAAAAACTATCCTGTACGAAATTTCATCCAAATTGGCTCAGTAATTTCGAAGCTTTTTCAATTCAAACAAACAAACAAAACTCAAACCTTTCCGCTTTATATTATGTATTAGTATAAATCATACTATGATATATTTTATGGATTGCATACGTTTCTACAATAAATTGCGTAAAGATACTAGATAACTATGTTATACTCGTAAGTTTAAAAATCCTTATCATTATTAATATTAGAAATGCGAAAGTAACCCTTTCTGTGTATCCGTCTCTTCTTCGCCTAGACCACTGAACCGGTTTCGGTAAAATTTTGTAACCCGAGGCACATACGATATAAAATCCAACGAGAACGGGTATATATGCGGTAGAAATGAATAAATATACAATGGCCTAAAAAGTATTGAATTAAAGACTTTTACACTATTTCCACTATTTATTTTAAAAACATTATTTAATTACAACCGGTTTCGAGAATTCATCTACTAGTACTACCTGATGATGAATTCTCGAAAAGCCTTTAATTCGATACTTAAAATGCATTTCCACCAAGAAGTCACTATACAATCTATCAATTAGGCCTAAAAACTATTTTAAATTATTACAAAAATGTCAGCCAAGATTTATAATAAAATACCAGATAATATTAAAAACCTACCATTAAATATATTCCTAAAGCAACTGAATCTCTGGCTTGACTACAATTGTTTTTATTCACTGACTGGATTCTTTGACAAAGGCAATGACACATAATGAAATTTACAAACTGTTCTATGATGAATAGATGATATGCTTAAATCTTTAAATTGTATACTAAGTTAACAAATTTGCATGCCCGGAGGGCAGGATATGTAAGGACAATATATTGTAAAAATACCTATATTCATGCAAATAAAGATTTCATTTCATTTCATTTCAGGTTGTGGGACGCGGTGGGCGGTTTCCTGTTCCTGTTCTCGCACATGCAGGACAAGCTGTCGAAGCACTCGTCGCAGGTGGACCTGCTGAAGGAGCTGCTCAACCTGCAGAAGGACATGATCACCATGATGCTGTCCATGCTCGAGGGGAACGTGGTCAACGGTAGGTTACCTACAAACATTTACAGGTTATGAAAGGTAGTAGATGAGTCATTAATGCCCAGTTCCTATGAAAACGGGTTAGAATACATGTGTTGCCACCCCATTTCTACCCGTGGGCGTCGTAAGGGGTGACGGAGGGTTGTTCGGCTGCAAAACATCTTCAGCAATAAAAGAGTGGGAGCCGAGCACTGCACGATTGGGCCAAGCTCGTACTGGTGTAATTACCACCCCCCAGCAGAAAACCGGCGTGAAGCAGTATTGCACTGTGTTTGGTACTATGAGCGGGGGCCCGGAGGCCTGTATTCCCATCCTATTCCTCTCCCATCTTATTCTACTCCTCTCCCTACTTCTAATTATTAAACTTCTCCTTATCCCCTCCCCTCCTTCAAAGCGGCGCGGCATCTGCGACACTTTGCTGTTGCAGATGTTCATGGGCTGCGGTCAGTCACTTAACATCAAGTGAACCGCATGCTCCGCTCGTCTGCTTTGACATAAAAAATATATTGTAATGAAATATGTATTGGTAGAGCCTTCCGTTTCTTGAGATAAAGATAAAAATACTTGCAAACAAAATGACGTGAGAATAAGTGATTTATTTTCTTTCATACTTACTCTTCCAAACATTACAGTGGTTACTTGGAAGAGATCACTGTTTAGTGATAAGGTCGCCCATTATATTGTTCTTTTGTTTTATTTTATTGCAGTTTATATTGTGTATTGTCGCTAATATAATATTAAGTTGTACCAGTAAATATGTACTCCCTACACATTTGACCCAACAGGTACAATCGGTAAGCAGATGGTGGACACGCTAGTAGAGTCCGCTTCCAACGTGGAGCTGATCCTGAAGTACTTCGACATGTTCCTGAAGCTGAAGGACCTGACCTCCAGCGCCAGCTTCAAGGAGATCGACACCAATAACGATGGCTGGGTGCTGCCCAAGGACTTCAAGGAAAAGATGGAGCAGCAGAAGAGTTATACACCGTAAGTATTCGGGAAAAGTAATTATTGGCATAAATGATGGTACATACAAGTCTGTTAATGTTGTGTTATTTTAAAAGATCTAATAAATTTACCTTTATATAAATACTAGCTGATCCGTGAGGCTTCGCTCCCGTAGCATAATTTTATATATATATATAGCCTATGTTACTCTTGGATGATGTAGCTTTTGCACGGTGAAAGAATTTTGAATAACGGTCCCGTAGTTTTTGAGCCTATTACAGCCATACAAACAAACACAAGTTTTCCTTTCCTTTCTAATATTAGTGTAGATTAATGTGGTACGCTTTCCTAATTGCGTATTTCTTAATTTAAATAAATGATACAACTTTAAAATTCATTAAAAGTCGTGATCTATTTTCTATAAAATTATATAAAACAAATACTTCTTTAAGTAACAGAAAATATAACTTTAGATAATCCTACAGACAAATAGACTACAATCATGCATACAAGACTTTCGATTAGTCTAATATTATTAAACCTTGAATTAAATTAGATTGTATTAATTTAATTTGAGATCCTAATCAAACCATTTCAGAGAAGAAATAGAATTCCTGCTAGCGTGCTGTGAAACGAACCACGACGGTAAATTAGACTACGTCGGCTTCTGCGATCGTTTCCACGAGCCCGCTAAAGAAATCGGCTTTAACTTGGCTGTGTTATTGACCAATTTATCTGAGCATATGCCCAATGAACCTAGGTAAGTTTACTATATTTATTGATATTCTTGCTTAGTATTTGCTTGTATATCATTGACAGCGTTTGAAGCGTGGCACCCGAAAGCCGTATTTCTCATCTGAACATAGTCGCCATTTTTGACTAACGTGGCAACTGGCTTCCCTTGAGGCGACTGACCCTAGTATTGTAAATGAAATTATTTATAAACCGTTTCTTTTTTATATGAAAGCAGGCATGCGGTTCACTTGATGTTAAGTAACTGACCGCAGCCCATGAACAACTACAATATCAATGCCGCAGATGCCTTAAAGGAAGGGGAGTGGATAGGGATTATGATGGGAAATTGAGAGGAGTAGAAGTGGATGGGAGAGCAATGCTATGGGAATACAGGCCTTCGTGTCCCCGTTCACCCAATACTGCTACACGCATATTTTCTGCTCGGGGAGTGGGGGAGTGGAGTAATACTATTAATCAAAGTAGTGTTTATAAATAAAATGATTTGATTTAATCGTATTAGGTTAGCACGGTTCCTGGAGACCGCGGGTTCAGTGCTGAACTACTTCGAGCCGTTCCTCGGCCGTATTGAGATCATGGGCGGATCCAAGCGCATCGAGCGGGTCTACTTCGAGATCAAGGAGTCCAATATTGAGCAGTGGGAGAAACCACAAATTAAGGTACATAAATAAATCCAAGATATAACATAATATGCAGATGACTTAAGATGCTATAAACCTTTGACAAACGTGATTCAAAAATTGTCATTCCCTTTTTTTATATTAACAAATTTCTCCCATTAAAACATTTTTTTATTTTCGATTTTAACTGGGAACATTGTCATTTTTTTATGTATTTATAAACAAAATAACAAGACAAGGTCATTCAATATTTCTTTCTTTGTTGCTACCAAAAAATATAATTAGTAGATAGATAGAATTAGTCTTATATTATCTTATTCCATCTACCTAGGAAATTCATTAAAAATACACATCTTCCTAACCATTTAAAAAAAATGTTTTCTTTCAGGAATCAAAACGCGCATTCTTCTACAGCATAGTAACAGAAGGTGGTGACAAAGAGAAGTTGGAAGCGTTCGTGAACTTCTGCGAGGACGCCATCTTTGAAATGACTCACGCGTCTGGTCTCATGGCCGCTTCCGAAGAATCCTCCAGCGGACCGAAGAATAGAGAAGCGGCTTATACGTATATGGGAGATGATGATGATGAACGGTAAGTTTTAATTAAGTGACGAAAAATTTTTAATTTAAGGTAAAATGGTAAAAAACAGAGCACAGGAGGGGGAGTGAACGATTTAAGTAAACCAAATATATATTTAAAATAAATCAACAAGAGAGGCAGGTCAGACATTTACCATACAGACTATTTTAAATTGCTACTGAAATGTCTTAAATTGAAAAGCATCAAAACTATCGATATTTGGGGTGGTTAAATTCTGCGAAGACGCCATCTTTGAAATGACTCACGCGTCCGGTCTCATGGCGGCCTCCGAAGAGTCCTCCAGTGGAACGAAGAATAGAGAAGCGGCTTACACGTATATGGGAGATGATAATGATGAACGGTAAGTCCTAATTAAATTAAGGGACAAAAAGGGGGGGTAATTTATATTTTGTATTGTCACCTCTTGATGGAACTGCATCTTGATTTGTAAAAAACACTTCACTAGTTCTAAGGTTATTTATTTTCTACACTAAACAAGTATTTATTTACACAAATTAGTCCGGTTTTGAACACCATTTTCAGTAATTTAACAAACAATTATGTGTCACAATAATAAATACTATTGTGAGTATAAATTAAAAGATGTATGGGGAGTTCGTTATTTTTCCCCCATTTCTCTTTACGGAGACAGTTTGCCATAATTAAAAAATAAAACAAATTTCATAAATTGGTAAAATAAATGTAAAGTAAAAAGCCATAAAAAAAAGATAATGTAAATTTCGAATGATGAAAGAATTTTTAAAATCAGTCCAGTAGTTTTAAGTCTATTCATTACCACCAAACAAAGTTTTCCTCTCTATATAGGTATATAAATGTAGATTATTATTTTATATAACTCTCTTTCAGAGCCGGCAAGGATCCCTTCCGTCGCGGTTACCAGTCCGTAAAAGACGGTATATCGGCAGCGTTCTCCTCTCTCTCTCCGTCCAACATCAAGGCCAAGCTCTCCGACCTGCAGCAGATGCCGCCCGCGGAGTTGGCCCTCGGCTTCTTCAAAATGTTCTTCTATTTGTTCTATTATTTGGGATATGGAGTCGTTGTTGTTATTAGGTGAGTTTGTTGACAATTTATTGGGGTGTTTTTTTCAGAGAAATAATTCATAAAATTACAACTACCTTGTTTAAATCATGATTAAACAGGGTAGTTGTAATTTCTACAAAGTCTAGGCAATAGTTTACAATATTATAGAAAACAATAATAGATAATTATAAGAACCAATTCTTTACACATAAGTGAAACCGCGAATCTGTCTTTATTGTGTTACTCTGTGTTTGATGACGAAATAAAACATTCTCCATGAAGTCGTGATCAATTAATAATGAGGTAATGGAATTGGATCCATAATTCAAACTTATTTAAACCCAAAAATATTACATGAACTAGTCTACAACAGGGGTTCCCAATCTTTTCTTCGTCGTGCACGAAGTAGGGGGGATAACTTTGGAACATTTCGCGAACCACTTTTTACCTTCTGCAAGCCATTCGTTAGAGAACACTGCTCAATAAAATGTAACATCATTTTGTTATAAGATTAATTTAACTGAATTCCAAAAAAGAATAATCATTCGATGTGAAAACACTATCATTTTTATAAAAATAATCAAATATATTTTATCATTTCACGCTTCACTCGGTGCACAGCCATTGGTAAATTACCATTAATTATTATTTTATTAATATTTAAGTATTGTACTTTTACAGCATATTGATCACATTTTTTCGTCTATTTGTATTGATTTTATATAGTCAACACAAACTACAATTAAAAATCTTTTTTCTAATTATTTATTATATAAGCACGTCTTTTAAATTCCAAAGGCACCAACCTTTTATTTGTGCTTTGTTATTTTGCGCACTTCTGAACACTATTGTATGTAGTAAAATCAATCAAAATAAAATAAATGCACGGCAATAATTGACTATCAATATCCGTATAATTTTAAATCTAAATCTAAGCTTTCACCTATCAGCAATTTTTCACACAAACATACTGTTTATTACGTATCATTTATCTGTTTTCTATGTAACATATTCGATTCGTATTATTTTTTTTTTGTATTCCGTTAATAACTTCACATTAGCTACATTTTCATATAAATTAATGCAGGTATATCTTCGGCGTGCTATTGGGTCTAATGCGCGGGCCGCAAGTGGAGGAGCCGCCGCCGGAGCCCACAGAAGAGGAGAAAATCGGTCAGTTCAAACTCAGGTTGATGCAAAGTAAGGACACATTATACTAGTGTGAACGCTTCGCTATGTTCGGTCACCGGGGTTTACGCGGGTAAGAGTAGATTGGTCAAGTGCGAGTCGCACATGAAGGAAAAAAAACACGTTTTTGTTTCGGTCTTCACAAACGGACGGACAGACAAGCAGATGGAATATTATTAATGTGCCTTTTATTAAATGCCACAATTTTTTAAAGAAAATCTTACCACCATTTCGCAGCTCTAAAAGTATTTAATGAATTTATTTTTTAATAAAATTTAAGACCAAAATTTTTGTCTAAAAATATTGTTATCAGTCTTACTTTCAAGGATTCTACAAGTTGCACAAGAATTATATTAAAAACTACCATGTAAAAAATCTACAAGTGGATACATTACTTAAAATGTTCACCATTTTTTTTATTTAATAAATTTGATGAGATTTTTGTAATGGTGACCGAACGCTTCACGTACAAACACATAACGCCAAATGCAGGTTACATTAACGTCTTCCAAATTTTATGTTGACAATCTGTTTTATTAACAACGATTAATAACTGTTAAAATCTGCTTTTGGATTAACAGGTAACACACTTTAACACATTTTTCTACTGATATACTTAATATATTAGTATATCAGAAAAAAATTTTTTTTTTTTTTAACCACTGATTCTACACTATTCTAACCACTTGCAATATTATTGTGTCGCATTTTAACACATTATAAACTTGCAAAAAGTAACATATTCTGCAATAGGATTTATCAAAACCACCTCAATTGAACGCATAAAACAATAAATTAATATTTCCTTAAATTAGGCCCAAGACTTGACATATATCTTAAATAAACATTTGTTTGATATTCCTTCTAGCTAAGGATTTAATAGATCCCCTTCCCATACTCCATTTACTTTATATCCCTTTATTTTTCAAGATTGCATAGAAATATAATAATTAAAGAAATATAAGCACCTCGTATAGTTGTGTTTGTGTATAATAAAATATCCTAAATAAATAGATTTTTATTTTTGTCAAAATCCTTTTAGAATTTTTTGATATTCCTTTTAGTTTAGGATTTAATAGCTCCCGTCCCCATATTCCGCTTACTTTATATCCCCTATTTTTTTCAAGACTACATAAACAACTAGTATAGTTAATCGTGTATTAATTATAATGTAATGTGTAGGTCCATCTCGCCACCTCCCAGCATTACCAGCTGCGGATGACACGGGGCAAATGCAGGTTTCTGCTTTCGGTCTTGATATCACTAAAGAAGACAATGGCCAGTGAGTATAATATGTTGTAGTGCTTTATTGATTTAAAAACATAAAATTGTTTAATATCTATTTAAACAGGAAAAAAATTATTAAAAATTTACTGTATGTAAATTATTTTTAATTTTTTTCAACTATGTATTCCTACAGGAGAAACAAAAATAACCATCACAATAGTTTTAATGTGAATATCGTCTTTAAAATTGCAGTCATAAGGACGCAATCCAAAAACCTAAAGATAACAAAATTGGGCGAATTTGGTATTATAGCTCCGAATGTATCGGCTTCATCCAAAATTAAAAAATAGGAGGACTTTTATTCTTTCCACGTCCATCTGGCTGAAGAATAATTATGAGCTTTGAAAATAATTACAATTTATACGGTTTTAGGTTAGGTGATAGAATAAATAAATGTATATTATTTGATCCTTTAACCACTAAATAGCTAAAGAGTCAAATGAGATGTTTATTTTTAATTTACGTACATTATCATTCCAATACAGTATAATTATATTCTGTTACGTAATTCCAAGACTCAAGATACTGGAACACCTTCTGACGTACTTTAACTTCAGGATCCAGGTAAAACCGCACGAGTCTCCGAGCGCGTCCACTCCATCATCAGGCGAGGAGGCTGAGGCGTCACCGGACGACAGCGTTGACCATACTGAAGAACCGCAACCACCTTCCCTTATTGATTTATTGGGGTGAGTATACAAAACTCAAATATGGACCTGATCGACCTGTGAGATTATATTAAATATGTTATGTATACTAATATTATGTATAGAGAAGCGATTTGATTTTTTTTTCTCGTGGGGATCGAACCCACACCCTCCGGCGCAATAGACCAATGCTGAACCACTGCGCCAATCGGGTCGTCAGTTTTTGTTTGTTGGTTTGCATTGAATATGCACCGAAACTACTAGAAAGATTTGGATAAACTGTTGTAGAGATTCTATGAAACTCAAGCAGAGCCAAGGAAACTGCAGAGCTTAGCTCGTAATATACACTTTATAAAAATGTTTTCAAATATCAAATGGTGACAATCGCGGAATACCATAAACTGTTGTCAAAACTTCAAAATTCAACTTCTACTGACCTAATTTCTAGTAGAAATTTATCTATACTAATATTATAAAAAGGGTTTCATTTTTTGTTTGCTCTGAATAGGGTCCGAAAAGGGACTGGACCGATTTGGATGAAACTTTGTACAGAGATTGTTTGAAACCTGAGGAAGAACATGACTTTTATCTCGGAAATCATTCAAACAAACAAACAAAAATTATTCAATATTCATCTCATAAAAAGAAACAAAATCAAAATTTTAGATTAGTTTAGATGTAGAAATAGTAAAAACAATTTATTATGTTCCAGAGGTGAACAAGCAAAGAAACAAGCTCAAGAACGTATGGAAGCGCAGGCCGCGCAGCAAGCCGCCATGTCCGCTATCGAAGCTGAGAGCAAGAAGGTAATATTACTATTGAAATACTAACGACAAATGTATGAAATATGTATTGATTTCTCCTAAATAATAATTTTAAACTTAGAACTAAACATAGTAGCATGAGAGTGGGAGAGAGTAGCCTAAACTAGGTAGTACTTAATTAAAGACTTTTTTACGCTATTCATTAGTAAACCTTATTTTATTACAACCAGTATCGAAAATTCATCAGGTAGAAATAAAATACTTTTCCATCAAGATGTCACAATACAATCTACCAAGTATAAATTAGGTAAGCCCTGTACTATAAGACTACTGGTCTTCTCCTCACGGACCTTTTAATTAAACAATATGCGATCCTTAAAAATAATACATCCAGAGCCTAACAGTTTAATTTAAACTGATGGTTCACTCTGAACTCTGTTTTAATACAATAAAATAGGCCATTTTATTTTGTAACTATCTCTTGAACTATTTGCCTGATATATTCATTAAAGTGTGATAATCGATATTTAAATTTAAGCCCGATAATTAAACATTATTATGAACAATTATATGTTAAGTGAGGAAACAATATCATATGTGTAAAGATAAACTTCCAAATAAACTAGTTGTACTGAAAATGGCATACATTTAGAACCATCTACCCAAAAATCATTTACATTATTATTACTGAATATATTTAATAGTAAATCATTCCAATAGACTCACAATTATTATGGATATAAAATATTTCATTATTCATAACATAAGTTCATTGCTCATGCAGCTTGGATCAGACACATATTATCGTTATAAAAAGGTTGGTAGCTGAATATATTCATATTTCACACATTTGCACTTTTATTTTCCACTTACATATTTACTAGTATTGAACTTATAAAATTTATGAACTTCAAGATAATTACAAGATGTTGTTGATGTCGAAACAAATAGAACATTAGCCATTTTTTCTACACCTTTTCACTTTTATCGAAGTGGATTAGAATCACATTACATTTCCTCACTTTCGTTTACTATCTGCTATTAGATCACATTATATTTTATAACTGCCTCCAAAGCTGCGACGCGTCTAACTCCATACAATCTACGTAAGAAATTAAAGCATAACTGAAAAATAATACGTTTCCTTAACTTTCGGTGATACATTGCAAAGTTATTGTTATAGTATTATCGATTGGTGAAATACTTCAGATGTTTTTTGCATATCAGCGAATTTGACTATAGCTCCGTAAATAATTTTTTCCAAAATTATGTAGGTTTCTATTTTCGTCAAAATCAGATTCGAGACACCTTTCGTTTTATTTTATGATAGCCCTTATATAGATTTGGATCTGAAAACTCACTTTAAAACCCATTTGTATATACTGTTCAGGTTTGACATCCAGTAAAACAGTTATGTTGACGTCAGATTATGGCCAATAGCAATTTAACGTGCCAAATTAAGTAAGCTAAAGACAGTAAGAAATATTAATTTACTATGGGAAATAAAACATGAGTCAACAAAGCCTATTTATCATTTATTGTTATAAAACATTTTTATCGGAAATTTTAATGCTGTAAAAAAGAAATACGTAACTTTCTGCCCGGTTGCCTAAGTGATAAGCCCGTCGAATGTACTATATAATGTAATCAACATTCTTGTTTTTTTTTTAATAGTTAATGTATTAAATTAAAGAGTAAAATAAATAAATAAATACGTGAACATTTCAGGCAGTGCAAGGCCCCGCACCCTCAGCCCTAGCGCAAGTGGATCTGTCGCAGTACACGAAGCGCGCGGTGTCGTTCTTGGCGCGAAACTTCTACAACCTGAAGTACGTCGCGCTCGTGCTGGCCTTCTGTATCAACTTCGTGTTACTGTTCTATAAGGTGAGTTGGAAATGTAGATTAGAATAGAATAGAAAATATTTTTATTCATGTAAACTTTTTACAATGAATAGTCATTTTTTAAGTTACCACCGGTTCGGAAAGTCGAATGTTTATCCTCTATATATTCTTCAATAGTATAATACGCCTTTTTAATTAAGGTTGATTTTATAAAATATTGTTTTATTAATATATTTAAAGGAAAGAAAAAAGAACTGTAAATATATATGAGCTAAAATTAATTATGCCCATTATTCCTCCTTTTTTGGGTGTTTTGTAGTATTCTCTAAGAATTTATTATTCTCTTACATGCGACGTTTATTTTGAATTGTTTTCGGATTTTATTGCTTAAGTTTTTCTATTTAAATATTGGACAAAAAAAATAACGAAATTTAATATAATGAATTGTAAAAACAAACTTTGGTTATAAAACTTATAGCTAGATTGAAACTTTTTTTAGTTTTACTATCTGTGAAAGTGGACCATGTAACCTAAAAAATAATGATGTTTTAAAAATACTTGATTCAATACCAACTAAATCATTATATATCATATGCCATGCTCAAGAATATAATCACAAACATCTTCCAGGTGTCTATTCCTGATAGCGATAAAGGCGAGGGTTCTGGTCTCGGAGACATCATCAGCGGTTCTGGCTCTGGTGGAGGTTCTGGCAGTGGAGATGGTAGGTCATATTTATAATAAAGTTTTAACATGTATTCACAAATAATCAGCAAGACGTCTAGAAATCTGTAAGAATGTAATAAACAAAAACCATCCACCTTAAGATGCTCGCTCGTATAAATTGTTAAAAAAAGCCATCTAAATTAAAAAATATATATTTACAAAAGGTAATCGATGTAGTATTCTCGGTGATACTTCCAATCACCAACGCTC
>LQNK01000010.1:587641-606495 GCA_001586405.1 Phoebis sennae
AAGTCAAAAATCGTTTTACGTAATAATGAATGTTTGTGCGCAGGTCCCGCACGGGTTCGACACGCACGTGCAGCGCGAACACAACCTCGCCAACTACATGTTCTTCCTCATGCATCTCATCAACAAACCCGACACTGAGTATACAGGTATATAATTTTTTTTATTAAAATTAAATAATATATTTTTTTTAATTAAAATTTTTAAAAATGTTTAGCTATGGCAAAGCGATAGTAAATACTGCAAAGAGAAATGAAAACAAAACTTAATATTCCTAGTAATTATTGTATTGTCTGTTAGAATCAGAATGCAAATAGTCCACGGATAGTAGTAACACAGGTGATTATTAGTTGGATTAGTTGATAGAATAATTATTAATGATCTATAGCCCTTGAATCTAACGCGAGCGAAGCGAAGGGCAGAAGAAAATATTTCCCATCATGTAATTTTTTTCGTCTTACCGAGGCAGAAATCGAATCCTAAAAGGCTAAATCAATCGAACGTTTCCATTAGCACTTCTAAACAAAGTATACCGTTTAATAAGATCAGTATATTATAAAAATATATAATTTCAGGTCAAGAAACATTTGTATGGAACATGTACACGCAAAGATGCTGGGACTTCTTCCCCGTCGGAGACTG
Organism: Phoebis sennae; assembly: GCA_001586405.1. NCBI lineage: Eukaryota > Metazoa > Arthropoda > Insecta > Lepidoptera > Pieridae > Phoebis > Phoebis sennae. Next base: position 588,281 of record LQNK01000010.1, read on the forward strand.
CTTCAGGAAACAATACGAAGACGTCATGGGAGAGTAGCTCTCTTTCACTCTTGCCGAGAGTAAGAGAGACAAGCATATTGTTTGAAATAGTCTTAAGAACGTTGCTCAAGAATAACACCAATTATTGAACATAGCAATACAAAGTGGAGTTGTGTATAGAAAATATAAATTTGACATTGACAGTTTTACTTATTGCCTTAAAAAAAAACTAAATTTGACATGTGTCAAATTTTTTCTCTTGCAAATTGGCGGGATTTTTAAAAACGTCGAATTTGACTTAGAATAACAGGTTGTAATTTGTACATTTTAAGCATCATTTAATGTTCTAAATATTATGCATTGTAAATAAGAAATGTATTCGATATCGGCGTGTTGACAAATTGCTATTTTCACTTACGAGTTTTAAGCTTCCATTGTGTAGATAAAACTATTTTAAACAATGTTTATAAGAAATAAGGTGGCCTTTCCAAGTTTTCTATTTTAACTTTTTCGATATAGTCTATGTAAGAATATAATGTGCGTTGAATAAAATCTTTAATTTATTCTATTGTTGTATTATTAACGTTATCTAGTGGTTGCATCTTTGACTACACATAAAGGGTTACCAAAAAAAAATGTTATTGGGATTTTTCTGAAACAAATCTTAGTGACACCCCTAGGTCTGAAAGTTGGTGGTGTTAGAAGAAAATCAGTGAGCACCCGTGCCTCAGAGAGCACGTGTCTTGTCGGTCCTGCGCCTGATCTCTCTCCGCGAGTGTCGGCCTGACCCCTGAGGCTTATGAGAGTGAAGGAATAGAGAGTGCACCTGTGTTCGCGCGTACACGCCTGCACTATAATATCTCCTGCGCAGCTGGGGAGCTATTATTATTGTTATTACATATTTACATGCCTCTACTTTTATAACAAATAATTACAAAAAAGAGATAAAAAAATCTGGTGATTTGTTAACATGGTTGGATCATGAAATTATTATCAATTTTGTTTCTTTTATGTATGTAGGGCATTAAAGGCAGGCAGGTAGTAAAAAGTCATTTTTCTATGCGTAATTTAATACTTTTCATTTTTCAAACAATATTCTCTTATATGTACACTGATTTTATCAGTCTTAGCAAATTTACACAACATAAGCTTAAAATCTAAAAAGGAATTATTTTAATATTTAACACTATTCTTTTACAGTTTGTACATTAATGCTGCAAATGATTGGGTACTGAGAATTTCTATTACTTTTCAAGTTTCCATAAAATATATGTGTATATTTAACAAAGATTTCAAGATTATTTTCTTCAATTTTGAACATTTTATGGTAATTAAATTATATTTTACCAGGACATGTTTGTAAAAGTAGACTGTAATAACAAATTATATGATATTTATGTTACGATAACATACTTTAATTTGTTGTATACAAATTGCACAATTTTTTAACAATAAGACTATCTCACAAACCTCGAATATATTGACATTTTCTTTATATTTAAGGAACTCATAACTCTTATAACTTACTTGTTTATTGACGGAAATATACAATAAATAAATGATTTGAGGGTATTCCACTATGGTCCTTCGAACTGGTCGATTTAATGGTAATTATTTTATCCATCAACACATACATATTTTTACTATAGAAATTGTCCTAAGCACATTTCTATACCCTTTGAATTCCTAGCTTGTAGCTGAAACTCTAACAGTTTTATTCAAAAAGGCCATTTTAACTAGTTAATAGAGGGTTGTTTATGCGCAAGATACAACGTAAATATGCTAGTTAAAGCGCTAACCAAGAAAATAACATCAAACCACCGGTGGTAGAAGTTAAACTGCAGGTCTCCCAGCACCTGTGTGATGATGATTCTGTACTCCGGCGGCATGTTCATGCGCATCAGGAGGACGGAGGAACAGAAGTACATACCCATGATCTGAGCTAGTATTAACACTATGATGTTTGACGATTTCGATGATGATATTTTGTAGAAAAACTGGAAATAAAAAATATGATTTACGTTGACTTTATTGGTGTTGCTTTCTAATGATAAATAATTAAGGCTTAATCAGAGGCAAATAGGCCAATTCTGAACATAACTGTTTATCATGAATATTTTTAGTTACATGTTGTAAATTTTGTTTCAAAGATAAAACCTATAAAAAACTTTCATTTTGCACATGATGACACTCTATGCAAAATTAATAATAAATAATAATAATATTCCTTTAAAAGGCCGTTGCGTGTAGGTAACAATTCGAAAAACAACAGGAACAAAATAAAGCGGTGATCCAAATGAAATATATATTTTTTCACACCACAATTTTGTCTACCACACGATTCAATACCTTTTCAAAATTGACAAACTTTAGGCACTCTAAACTTAATTTTAGTTTTCATTTAATTCAGGCAACATTCTGATCACGCTTAAAAAACTTAAAACTACGACTCAAAAAATTTCTCTCACCTTAGTCAAAGTGAGCAATAACCCCCTAATACTCGTCAGCACGATGCAGCCGACCAGTATGAAGGACACGTGCTGGGACCAGAAGGCCAGGTCGATGTTCCAGCCGAGCCAGTGCACCACCAGCTCCAGGCCGCGCGTCACGGGGTCCTTTTTACCCACGCGGTCGAATACTATGTTGATTGTGGACTAGGACAAGACATTGTGATGTTCAATTTAATAAATATATGTAATTCTTTAACATTTTTGTTTAATTTTGATACACGACTACCGCTGACTTCAATGAATAGAAAAAAATAAGAAAATGTCGAAAAGATTTTTTTTTCATTTTTATTGCGGTATTGCGACAGAATAGAAGCGGGCCTGCGCGTGCTTCGGCGCAGTAATAACTGGCAAGAGACCGCTCAGGACCGGGCAAGGTGGAGAGTTCTCGTCTCGGAGGCCAAGACCCACTTCGGGGTTTTAGTGCCATAGGAGGAGGTTTTTATTGCGGTAACATTTGGTCGACAGAAATAAAAAGAATTTAATTATGCACCCGCTCACCGTACTGCACACAGTGCAATACTGCTTCTCGCCGGTCTTCTGCTGGTGGGTGGTACTTACACCGGTGCGAGCTTGGCCCAAACGTGCAATGCTCGGCTCCCACTCTTTTATTGCTGATAATTTAATGCAGCAGAATTACTATGTCGCCCCTTACGACACCCACGGGTAGAAATGGGGTGGTGACACATGTATATACCCTTTGCCACACGATTGAAAATTATTTTACTACTACACAAAGATGTCTACAGCCCTAAAAATACAAACCGCTCATACTCACAATAAAAATCTTCCACACGCAGTACAGCGAGAAGAAATATCCCAGGAAATTGAAGTATTTCCCTTGAAATGTCTTCGACCACTCTATCTTCTCTCGCATCGTTCTAGCATCGTGCGCTTCCAGGAACAACTGCCTACTTAACTCTTCTAGACCGGAGGTCTCTTGACGGAGTTGGCTTATGTCTGAAAATGTGATATTATGATTTTATGATAATGGAATGAATAATCAACCTATTTATCTACACTAATATAGGGGGATATTTATAGAGGAGGATATTTTATAGGATTTGATTTTTTGTTTGTTTGTTTGAATTGCTCCGAAACTACTGGACCGTTTTGAAAATTCTTTTGCAGATTCCTACATTATCTCTGATGAACATGTACTACATAACATTGTCCTACAGGAGCATATGAAATAAGGGAATCTTTAAAAATAAACCTAACATTTTAATAAGGTTGGACGACCATAGAAAACAATATTGCAGATGAAATGTTTTTATAGCAATAATCGTGGTTACAATCAGTCAAGTAACTTTTAATTTATTTGCCACTATCAAAAACACATTACCATCTGACATATACAAAAAAAGTATATTCGAAAAGTATTTGAAAATAAATTTCAAAAATTAAAAATTGTTTTCATTTCAATAAATATATATTTTTAGACTAAATATTACACCAATATACAATTTCTGTATCTTCTGAAAAAAAAAATTATTAAACAATTTCCGAAAATCTGTCTATTATTAAGATGAGATACATTATTCAAATGTAAATCATTATAATTTAATTAGCGTGCTTAGTAAGATTTACTTTATCATTCAAACCGCTGTAAGCCATTCGAATAAAATTAAAAAAAATTCTTACTTTCATTGGCATGACTCAGCGGGTTGGCAATACTGCCCACACTGGACAATATATTCGTCCAGAAGCCGCGATTCTTCATCGACGACTGGTCCATCATGCTGTAGTTCTGTCTCCCTCCCACGCTGTTCGACTCGGCTAGCGCTATCCTCTTCTTTTTCACGAGGATCATGTCCATCGTTTGAAGGAGTTTCTTCTCTATTGATAGGACGTCTGATTGAGTGACAGGCCTACAATTTAAAAATAATATAAATTAACTAGTAATTTAAAACTTATTAATGTTCCGTATTTTAAGTACACGAAAACACTTAAACATTTACATATTTAGTTTATATTTAACAAAAAAAGTTGGCAATCGTAACTGTACTGTTTTTTGAAGAAAAATTAACAAATGTCGACATCACCCTTTAATGGATTTTTATAATGAAGTTTTAATGCTAAATTTACACAACTTAATTCGCATTTACTGAAATAATATGTATGCGTTATAAGCAGTATGTTTCATAATCAAAACATATTGCGAGAAATGCTTCAATGTAAAAACTTTTAATCGTTTGTATGTGTGTTGAATTACAAACATCTAAAACTTTATATTTCAACACACAAACATATTCAGAATTCCATATTCAAATCCAAAATATTTATTTCGGACTAAATTTGATGACAAGAAAAAGTACAATTCGAAATATTAAAGTAGTATTTACCTTATAAATATCGCCATTGATGTATATGGATAGTTCACAGCACCAAAGCCAGAGAGGAGTGCCATCACCGTCACACCGATAACACCTATTCTGGACACGCCTTGTTCTATCGAAAATATGCCCTAAAACAAACAAATAAGGTATAAATTGGTTGTAAGAGTATTAGCAAAAATTAGGAAGAAAAATAAGCTACAAATAATGGAAAATGTTAGGAAGAACAACAATATTTATGTAGTATCTCTTTCCATAACCACGGGTTGCATGGAGGAAATTGCTTTTTAGGAATAATGCCCCTTTTTTTACTTTATCTTTTCCCTTATCATGTCGTTAGCTTTAAAGTTTGTTGAAAATTAAATTATCTATTATTAATTCATTCATTCCTACATTATTCAATATTTAATGTAGAAATAAAAGTAAATGTTCTGATTGAGGTCAAATTTCTGTATAAATTTTGATGTTTTTTCTGTCAAAATCGCTCATAACTTTATAACATGCATATTTTTTAAATTCTTATAGTAACAGAGTCAGCTCTGAAAACTTATTTTAAAATACTTAAAGAGTATTATATAAAATATTATAAAACTATGCTCATATCACTGTAAGAAATTGGCAACACATTCATCTTTTTACTGTTATATTTATCTAATAATTGGTTTCTTATATTCATAACTGTAAAATAGAAATAGTTATATTTTTTTTTATATTCATCACTATAAAGCAAAAGTATAAATACCTGTTTTGGACTTAAAATAGGAAACGGATCTCCAATCTTCCAAAAGAAGTACAAATAAATGAACCAAACAAACACTGTTAATGGTCTAATGTGTGATCTTGATACTGAAAAAACCAATAAAAATATTACACTTTATATACAGTTTTTCATAAATGCTAAATTAATAGACAGTGCTACACAGCATCAATTACATCAAGCTTTATAAAAAGTATTATTTTTACAATCTTTGATCCATTTTTAAATTCTCAAACCTTGATTATCAAGTAAAACCTAATTCTTTTTAATTCTAATATATTGTGTGACTAAAAGTATATAATTCAAATTCATTTATTGTCACCAATTAGAATAATAACACTAAATATTAAACCCAGGCGCGTAATGTAGCATGTAGCTGTATTTCAGGGGCCTGCATTTTACAGTAAAAGTATGCACAAAAATAGTAATATAATGAACTAGGTAGATGTATAATACTTACAAAATTGTATATTGCTGATGCAGAAGTATGCAATATAGAATGGTATTAAGGCTATCACCATGAACAATAGTGAATACAGTCCCAGGTTCCAGTGGAAATATCTTGAGCTGGAAATTTTATAAAGATACATATGAAATTTATTATTCCATATTACCAGCTATTTTATTGACTTCACTCCCATATCGTAATGTAACTATACCTTTGTCTATGAAATTTATTACAGTTTCTTTCAAATTAAATATTGAATAGTGTTATAGTTGATATAGAAAAAGATATCAAAGTTTCATTGCCATCACAAAAATGAATTACAAATTTACAATAGTTATGTATACCAATTACCAAGTATTTAAAAATATTAGGCAGTGTATTGCCATAAACAAAATATGTGAGACCAATTAATTATTAGAAAATCACTTGATAACATTTATTTCTTCTGCTATATTTCTATTTGCTACAATGTTAGGTGAATTTGGTTAATAAAATTAGTGTGCATAAATATTTACCACTAAAAGAGAATCCATCATATACCAATTGTTAATTTTTTAAATAAACATAAGCTTACTCAAACACATTGTTCATTTATACACAAATAATTTTATATATAAAACAATTTCAATTTAATTTATCAGTAAACTTACCTTGAATCCAAATATCCGATGATCTCAAAAATAATGAGTTCAAACATAGTACAACTCAACGCAAATGTTACGGAAAATATTAACTGTACTAAAGTGTGGTGTACTTCATAGTCGCGGAACAGCTGCTTCACAAAGAATATCCATCCTCCTATGAAGAATATTGTCTGAAAATATAGAAAATAAATAAATAAATATTCCTGCACATTTAACACTATGTCATCTAGTCTCATACTAAGCAAAGATTGTACTGTGGAAACTAGATAACTCACAGACATACTCAAACAATCTTTTTTTTTTAATTCATACATACTATAGACTGTACAAAATTACAATGATCATAACATAATAATTTTCTACTTGTGGGGATCAAACCCACACCCTCCGACACAATAGACCATTACCATATCCACTGCACTATTTGAGTTGACAGAAAATGATATGCTGCAAGAATTTGACCTGTTTACACAGGTAAAATATATTTAATTTAAATGCTATTACTAGCATAACAATCAATAGCCTATATGAGCCCTTCTACTATTATCAGAAAGAATAATTCAAATTCATCTGTTTTGATGATTAGCAGGTATAAACAAAGAAACTATATTTTTTATAAGTAGTAGTAGTAGCAGTAGAAGTAGTTTTGTCATCTTTTGAGAAGATAAAGATTTCCTTACCAGTTTACCACTATATGGTTATAGACTGCTTAAAGCTTATACACTCATTGCATAATAACTTTAAATTTTAATAAGTGCCAGCAAACAAGCTGGCAATAAATAATATGATTTTTTTTTTGTTTTGCTTGATTCTTTTCAATATTGAACACACAAAGAGTATTGTTGGTATAATTATAGTTTGGCCAATTAGAATGCTTTTGTAGTGAGTTTAGTGAGTACAAATAGATTTTATTGTGTTGTTATCAATAATCAAAATCAAGGTAACCTTAACACAGGGAAATGAAACTTATAACTAGTGAACTAAACCTGTGGACTGTATTTTCACTAATTCAGACCCTACACACATTACAGAAGTAATTTCTAACCCAATAGAAACGCTATAAACTTGCCGGGTAACATACAATAACACGAAAAAACTCTGTTAATTTAACTGAACTTTTAAATGCTTATAATACGATTTTTATATTTATTTTTGGTTTATTTCGCAAGAAAAACTCTATCAATGCTTGTTATTGAATAAAAACAGCTGTTTTTCAAACAGGATTCAAATAAACGTACTTATTTTAACCATTTTTAAGTTTCACCATACTTACTTGAGATATTAAAACAATTAACGTATCTTCTAAGAAAGTCATGTTGTTATATTTGTAGAAGTACTTTTTGAGTGCTTTATAATTTATTTTGCATGATTTTAATCATAAAATTTGCAAAGTTCTAACGTAAACATTCACTTATCAATCGTCCATGGCATCATCTGACATTTGATTAATTTGTCAAATTTATAACTTTGACGTTACAAAGGGCATTGCCACTTTAATTAACGTCAAACAGTCCTGCAGAGAAAAAAGAAGAAACAGAGATAATCTTTTTTTATGTTCGAGGAGGCAAGTGGAGCATGCGGTTCACCTAATGTTGAGTGACTGACCACAGTCCGCAGCACATGAGTCATGAACATCAACAGGATTAAAGAGTCGTGAATGCCTTGCCACCTTGTAGGAAGTTGAGGAGATAAGGAAAGGATTAATGTTGGGAAATTGGGAGAGGGGTGGACGAGGAATGGGAATAAGAATACAGGCTTCTGGGCCCTCTCTCGCCGATCTTCTGCTAGGGGGTGATAATTTCATCGATACGAGTCTGACCCAATCGTTAAATGCTTGGCTCTTAAATCTATTGTATAATTTGATCTAAGAAATAATATCTTAATCTCTGCAAACGTTGATCGTAAAAGTTGCGCACAAATTGGGCATACTTTTTTTAAACCACAAGCGAAAGCTAGTTTTATTATAATTTGAGTAGTTAATATTAATATTTTGTAATAAACCAGGAAGTAGGATTTTGTAAAAATAAAACTCAATAATGTTTCACAATAAATATTTTCATTAAATGATAAAAGTACTTAATTCAGAACCTATGTAATAATTAAATGAATAAGCATTTGTTACTATACATTAAACACTCAAGAAATACAGTAGTCCTCCTCTGAACCCAGGTATAAATCATCATCAAGTGGCAATTTAAAACTCAATTCTGCAGTTTTTGGCTCTGACCCTATACCTTCATCCTTTATATGGGTTTTCATATGTTTTTCTAAACATACTTTAGTTGTATACTTGATTTTACAGACAGTACATTGAAATACAGCATTTGTATGGTGGCGTTTTATATGGTCTGCTTTTCGTGATGCAGATATAAAGCTTTGCTCACAAAAATCACATTTATATGGCTTTTCACCAGTGTGTATCCTTGTGTGATACAGTAAAGACTCTTTGGTGACAAATTTTCCACCACATGTTGAACATTGAAACTTCTTCTCTTGGGTATGTTTTACAATGTGGGCCTTCAGTCTACTTGGAGCCCAAAATTTTTTCTTACACCATTTACATTCATGAGCTTTGTAATTTCCATGTTCATATTGAATATGCACCCTTAATGACACCTTCTGGGTATATCGTTTATTACAATAATCACAAGTAAATTTAGCATTTGCAGGAGACGCTCTTGTTTTTTGTCCACAAATGTTTAGAACCAAGTGTTTTCTATATGTAGTTTGGCTTTTATAAACTCTTCCACAGTCTTTGCAAACTATCTTCATTGTGTGACCAATTTCGTGCATTTTTAGAGTATGCCGATTATTAAAAGTTTTACCACATTCAGAACACATTAATGTGACATGACTCTCACTTTTGTGCGCCTCCAAGATGGATGGTGAACCAAAACTTCTCTTGCATATGGAACAAGTATAACTCTTTGGAGCATGAACTCTTATGAAATGATTCCTCAAATTAGATAATGAAGGGTAATTCTTTAAACATGCTTTACATTTCAAATTCAATTTATCATTTTTGTCATATAACATGTCTAGAGTACTTATATTGATTGCTGAACGCAATCTTTTTCTCTTCTCTTTCACATTATATTCAAATTCATCAGTTTCTGGCTCTGATTTTACACGAGTCTCTTTTTCAAGTATGGATTCATATCTTTTCAATGCAGATGTTGTTGATTTTACATATTTTTTATCATAAAACTGGGTGCTTGTGTAGTACTCGGTATTGAGTGTTATATACAGTGTATTTGCATCAGTATTCGGGTCTGTGTTATTTATACATTTTGCCAAGCTGTCTAAAATGTTACTGTAGGTCGTTGAATTTTCTTTAGACATTGTTATGAATTTATAACTATTAAGAGCTGATCTGGCACAACTTTTGCAAATTGAGTCATATATTGATATTCTATTACAAGTCTGAAAAACAACATTATATTAGTAAATGAGCGTTGAAATGTATAAATGACATAAAAAGATATTGTTTTACATATAATATACATCTTTACATACCTCTCCATCTAAAATTAGGTTCAATATATCAAATAACTTCATTGTGTGTTCATTAACTTTGTTATTTACTATTATTTCATCTTGTAAGTTAATTTGGCTGTCATCAACGATCTCAAAACACAACGAACATAATTCTTGTTTTCCATTTATAACATTGTAAAGTACGTCAGCCCAAACAACCATTTTCAAAACCTATGGATGAGGAATTAAAAATTTATCTTCAAAATTTAAACAAATTATGGTAGATTATAAGAAAAATGTTAATCAGAAATTATATTGTTATATCACGCGTATCCGAATTCGATCGCTGAATGTAGTATGTCATTTTGGATGTGGGATGCCATACCAATTTCTGTCAACGGCCAATGGCCATGTCAAAATTCTTTGTACATAAATGTCTCGCCAAACTCAAAACAACCGACTCATTATACTTTTAAATGATTAATGCTGGAACATTGTAAATTTGTCAATTTGTCCCTAATTTTCTGATTTTTGCTGATAACATCTATCGAACGATATTTATTCAATGATAATCTTTAAAGTTTAAGTACATAATACCTATACCTATGTAATTTAATCTGTGAACGTGACAGTTGCTTGCTATCTATTCTGTGGTGAGTTGATGACAGTCTGGCACCGGGTATGAATGAATGGGGTGTAATTTTTCTCCCTGTTACACAATTTTAAATAGGACCTGTGTCTTGTGTATAATTGTTATAAAATAAACGTGAATATAAACATAATGCATTAATTGTTGTATTGTGATATTTTATTTCCTGGGGTATTAATTTACAGGTAAGTTTTTATATTGAAATTCCTGTATTACACACAGATTTTTACCTACATATATTTTTACTTTTAACTTTAAATAATTTCTTAAAATTAAGGAATAATTATATTTTTTTAATACATATATTATATGGTGCAAACGCATATTTAAATTTGAATGCTGACGGTGTTCTGATTATTGATCTTTATATTTGATGCAATAATAAGATTTTTTATGCCAATATTGCTATCTAATAACTTGCGTATTTACAATTCACAAGTAGGACATAAATATAACAGTTGATAAACAACTTTCTCAACAGAGTAACAGCTGTTGAGTTCTTGTATTTCGTTGACATAATGCACACATTTTTAATTCACGTTGCTCACTTAATTTCGTGGCTGAGAACACGAGAGTACAAAAAATAATCTCTAATTAAAACTTTCAAACCTATACTAATATTATAAAGAGGAAAAATTTTTTTGTTTGAATAGGCTCTGAAAGTACAGAACTGATTTGAATGAAATTTTTCAGTGAGTATATTAAAAAAAAATTGTTAAGAGTCTTTGAAACCCCAGGAATGACATAGGTTAGTTATTATAATGAAAATCCTACAGTACTGGGATATATTATATGCAAGTGAAACCGTGGAGCTCAGCTAGTAATAATTTAACCTAGACTTCAAAAATTTCATAGAAATATATTCAGCTATTTATATAAATATAAAATTAGTATTGACCCACATCTGTCTTTAATTGTTTTTTTTATATGATTCAGTAAAATAAACAATTTAAATATATCCTAGGCATATAAAGTAGAAGAATATTAAAAGCATATGCAACCAGTTCTATATTATCATCAAGAAAAAAATTAAGTAATAATTGTTTTAACATAGCACTCAATGTACAAAGTTCAGCGGGTTAAGGGCTTATCATTATTATTTGGACTTTAAACAAGGAGTCAAACTATTGTATGTGCATGTAGATTATTATATTAATGAGAAAGATAAATAAAATTTGTATTCATTCATCATATTGTATGGAATTTAAATCAAATGAATTTGGGGCCATATTAACTCCTTGTTAAATGCTTAAACCTCTGGGTTTTATGTATTTTTTTAAATGTTATAGCAAGCAAAGGAGCATGTAATTGGATGATAAGTGATCACCACCGTGTCGCAGGTGCTTTGCCTACCTTTGATGAATAATTAAATATCTAGACGCTTGTCTCTTGAAATTAAACATGAAATAAAACTATGCACTTTATATCAGACACAAGAATCATTCTTTTTTTTATTTTATTGATAAAATCTGGCAATGACTTCATATTTGTTATTGTTTATTACATTTTTATTATGGTGTATTTACACTAGTGACTAGTTAGGTTGAACTTAATAAGAAAATAAATTAAGTGACTCACAATATAATTAAATAATTTATTATTGCAAATGCAATATTCAAATTATAATGGAAACTGCTGCCTACAAACATTTTGGCCAATTTTTTTTAACTTAGGAGAATTCAACATAACCTTATCCCAATGATAATGAGGTATCCAATATATTCAAATGAATTTATTAATTTATAACCCGACATTCCATTAAAAAACAACTTTTGGAATATTATATTGTGTATTGATGTCATTCCTTATTGTATTACCTTCCGAATTGCATATCTTTTTAGGTTCTATAGATCAATCTGATCCCTTAGTCCAGCTATTAGCTTCTGTTATAAAATTTCACCAAAATATGTTCAGCAGTTATGCTGTGATTGACACAAAGATCAATGCAAACTGTCATATTTATAATTTTAGTAAAAGGTAGGATTCTCTCAATTCTGTTTTATATATTCAACTACAGTTGATGATAGTAAACCAAATGTTACCATGTTCTACCAAAATGTATCCTGAACAGATCTAACTTGAGTTTTCCCACCATGACTTAAACCCGATAAGGGTCATAGGATACTTTTTATCCCGGAAATCCCACGAGAACGGGAAATATTATATGCGCGTGAAATCGCGTGGCACGCAGGGCTAGTAGATAATAATTTTACATGAAAAATGAGAAATTTTCAAATTTAAACGAAAATTACACCACATTAACGGCCATTTTCAATATTCTATCTATCCCTTGTTTTGCTAACGTCAGACAAATACATATATGTATATGCACTTACTTTGATTTCAATATGCTAACGACGGATACATTTTCTATGGCTTTTGTCTTTCTATTGTCATATAATCTGACATAACAATCTATCCATAATCATTGATACATTATTGAAAATAGCCGAAGTCAATTTAATCCTATCTGGGTATAACATTTTATACAAACGTCACGTAATTTACGTAATTCCAATTATCACATGTCCGCGGATGCGATATAGGTAACTAGTATGAGAGCTAACGAACTTTATGAAAATCGAATTTTCGACGACGTTAATAGGTCATAGGATATTGGAAACGGCACTTCCGTTTCGTTATAAACGCTCCTGTGTTTAAGTGACGTTTATGCGTAAAATGTTTTTGAAATAAACTAAATAAATGCCGCCATTTGCACTCTTCCCTTTATTTTAAGTTTTTTATCATTGTGTGCAATAAAGTATTTCATTTCATTTCCTTTCATCATTTCATATATAATTGTTGAGTATTCATCGATTCGTTCCGTCTTAACTCCAAAAAACGGAAGTTCTTTAATCTTAATAACCAATTAATAATCGAAATCAATTTGTGGTCGTGATTTTTCAATTAGGATTAATTGCGAAAATTCTTTTTAATCCACTCCATAAGTCTGTTGGTGGTGGTAGTTGGTCAGTTGGTTTTTGTATGTTAAAGCAGACAAGCTGAGCATGCGGTCCACCTGATGGTAAGGAACTGACTGAAGTCCATAAACATGTATAACATCAAAGTGTCGCAAATGCCTTTCCAACTTGAAGGAAGGAGATGATTAATGATGGGACATTGGGAGTGAAGTAGAATAGGATAGGAGAGGCATTTGATAGGAAAACAGGGCTCCGGTGGTGTCTATAAGTAAATAAAAAACGCTACGTATTTGACAGATTTGCTAGTAGGCACTGAAAACTGAAAGTTTTAGCAAATCCTTGAAGCTATGACGAATGTCGTATGTTGTATTTATGACACAGTTTGAAAAAGAATAACTGAATAGTCTATAGATCATAAAGTATTTTTTGGCATGCATTCAAGAAGCGAGTTCACAATGTTAAGTCACGTGCTTTTACGAAAATTGCCTGCGTGTCTAGGAGGAATGACTATTCAGTAGGTATAAAGTTTTATACAAATTAATGATTTGTAAGATTTTGCATACATATTATAATGGTTGTATCTCTCTAACTATGTATTCTGATTATCATCCGACGTTTAAATAGTTATCGATACACTTGATTTGCATTTTTAATTACGTACCTAACTTTAAATGAACGCTAATTAGACAATTTAATGTAATTTTTAATTTCTTGATTCATTCTATAGGTGTGTTAAAATTGAAATCGCTGATGCATTGGCAATTATAACGCTTTATTAGTTGAAGCCGGGTTGCTATTCATTCTTAAGCCATACCTCGAGTGAAGACTTCAAATAATTCACATTTTTTAAGTTAACTATTTGCGAGGCCTCGGACAACTTATTTGTCATTTTAGTGTTTGTATATTTCGTAATTGAATACTCATAAGATTGATTTAATATGTAGAGCCATTGAAGTTTTTGTTGTTGATCTTTGTTTGTGCTGAGTTTTGATGTTGACCTTACCCAATACTTGTATTAAGTGTGTATAATTTTGTATTTACCTTTATAACCATACTCTGGTATTATCCATATGTGTTATGTTGACATATGGTTTAAACAGACTTGTACTGACTAAAGCCTCAATGTGGCCTTCTACGCAAGAGGTCAGAGGCTCAGGAACCCCAATAAGAATTTACATAGTATTTCGCACAGTACCTCTGACTCTTTCATTACCAATTGCAACATTTTCTCAAAATTTAATAAACACAACCAAATAGTCGTCAAGCAATTAAAATTGCTAAAATTACAATGCCAAAACATAGGATTCATATTCGACACATCCATTAATCAGTACTTAAAATTTCTCTCGGTCATAAGATAGGTACGTGTAGTTTATTTTTAATTGGCATTGTGTCTCACCTGCTAATGTTCAGTTTCGTCGCGTTGTCTATGGTGTAAGTGTTTTGTGAATGAGTGGATATGAAGAGGATTTTAAAACGACAGAATCGAATTTATGGTACAGTAAAATTTGTTTATTGCCGCTTTTAAGAATTTCTTCGTAAATAAGAAATTGTTTGGTAGAGAGGTGTATTGATATAGATTTGCTCCAAGCTTTTCATTGATTGTTTTAGTGAATGAATGCAAGGTTATAAATTAAGATTGGTTATACAATTAATAATTATTATAGGATACAATATTAATTAATTATTTGTTTTGTATGTGGCACATTCGACAAATCTCTCTTGAAATAATAATAAACTGTTTAAAAGTGATAAATAATTAAGTTTTTTAGAAGAGTTTTATCTGTGGTTATCGTTTTTGGCGGGCGTTTGGCCCATTAAAACGGCGTTGCTGATTACGCAGGCCCTCCTGTGTATGAAGTGACGTCACGCGACGTCATACAAGGTTGATACGGGTCGCGGGCCGCGGGCGTGCCTTGCCGCGCCTCCTCAGTCATACCGGGGAGAGCGCGGGAAAGCGCGCGTTTTGCGGAATTTGAATTTCAATTTTGGAAGGACATTTCGAATGAGTGATTGATTTTATATTTTTTTTATTATCAGTGGCTAAGGTGTAGTGAATTCTTTTGTGGAAAATGGATGATGGTATGTTATTGGGTTTTAAATGTTAAGTTAAATTTTTTACACTGAATATTTTATAAAAAATAGTTTTTGTTTTAGTGTTTTAGTAAGGATTATTTTTTTCAAATAGTATGTAAGTAATGGAAAAATATAAGAATGTAATAACCATTTCAAATGTACAATGATGATAAACGGTTACACAATATATTTTTTATTTAAATATTTTAATAATTATACCTAATTGTACGCAAATCTAATATTAGATTGTATAAAAAATAGGAATCAATAAAAATCAAAATATATTTATTTTGTTTATTTAAAATTATACTTTAAACTGTTTAATTATTGAATATGATTGTTTTCTTTGATATGATAATTTTTAGATATTTCTATTTCAATAGCTCAGAGCTCTATAGAAATATAGAGCTATTTATATTTAATGATTTTGAAACTTCGTATTTTTTCGAACCGTCTTTAATGCTTTTAAGGGTTTTTTTTTGAAACTCGTAATAGACATAAAATGACAAATTTCGTTGCTGTTTACGGTTTAACGTGTTCCATACATAATGACGTTTATCATGCATTTTTTTATTAATCGCTTTATTTGAAGTTGTAGCGGTTTACAAACTTTAAAAAACATGAAATACTTTAATTACGTATTTTTACACGGTAATTGTGATCGTAAAGTCGGACCTTGAGAAGTACAACGTTCACATCCTTACAAGTGAACTCGTTGATAAACTCCATTTTTGCGAATTATTCCAATAATAAACAATTAATGTACATACGTGTATGTGTGATTCTTTTGGTTTTTTGACGACATTTTTTTCTTTGGGTGTTTATGTTTATAAAATAATAGCGATTTATCTATATGCTGTATTATATATGTACGAAAATTTAGTATTTCCAAAAGTAAAAAGTTGTCTACATAAACCTCGTTTATTTGAATTAAAAACCTATTACAAATTTAAAAATACCATAAGTATTTATGAGGACCCCAATGACGCAGTGGATATGGCAATAGTCTATTGACGGCTTGGGTTCGATCTCCGGGTAGAAAGTTATTATGTGACGAAATTTCAATTTTCTACTGTATGGGTGTTTAATTTATCCATAGTATGTATTTACAAAAAAAAGTATGTTTGAGTATGTCTATCAGTCATCTAGTTATCATAGTACAAGCTTTGCTTAGTTTGGGTCTAGATGACCTGGTGTTTAATGTAAAAAAAAAACAGATTAGCCTCATAAATGCAAAATTTTATTAATTATAGAAAGTGAACTTTATTAATTAAATTCTAAACTACTACTACTTCATAAAATAAATCTACACTATTTTATTAGCCCCAAATTGTTGAAGCATATTTTATGAATACAATGTAATACTTTACACTCTGCTACCCTTTGAGGTTTTACTGCTTGCGTGACCAACTTATTAACTAATTACGAGACGTAATAAGCACTTTGGTATAATGTAATTTACTTACGGGATATTTACCGCATAGAAAAAATCACTCCATTAAAAATTTAGTGTGAATGTAGAATTTGTAATTAGACATTACAAATTCTGATCATTTTCTTCATGTCCATAATGTTCATTGTTAATCTAATAACTTAATCTGCTGATTTTTCACGAAAAAACAACTCAACCTATTATGATAAAACTTGGTGTTCATATAGGTAAGGATCCAGAATAATATGAGGCTACTTCTAATCCCGGAATTCCCACGGGATCAGATGTTAGTGGTTAGATATGCGGATGAAACCGCGGAGCATGGCTAGTATTATATTAAACTCAATCAAATATCTAATTCTACAAATAGTTAAATTAACATTTAATTATCATCGTTCCATAGTCCACGACACCCAATTAGTGATAAATTAATTGCTTCTTAGTAGGAAGTTTAATTGGTGTGTGATAGCGAATCACGCTTACATTTCTATATAAGTCTTGAGAAGACATCTTTATTGTCATTACAAGACATAAATAAGAGATTGCGATTAATTTTTGGCTCTTGAAATAGCAGGCAATGTGTAATATAAAAAATTTCTTTCTCAGAATATTTAACTTAGTTAACAGAGTCCACGAACACTTGGTGCAAAAAGTGTTTTTCCAGCCTTGGCTAAGTATTATAAGGGAGTTAAAAATACTGGAAGATATACTAGTGCTTTATACCGATTTCATGCGGGCAGAGGTGGTAACGCCTCTGATGCGAGCTTGGCCCAATTTATGCCGAATAAATATATACATAACAGTTACAAAACCCTGTCCTCCTAATAACACGACTCCCACGGATTATTGAACAATGCAAAATTCAAAAGGCGTATTTCAATAACCGACTAAGAACTCAAAATTGCATTTAAAGTACATCGAAGTCAACGGCAGCTCGGCTCAAACGTGAATATAACGAAGTAGATATTCACGCCTCATTAATTTCAACG